>RJVU01048836.1:101327-123849 GCA_003731715.1 Anabarilius grahami | reverse complement strand
TTTTCTTTGAGGATATTTGCCATGTACTGCACCTGATAGAGCCCAAATGAATCAATACTGAATCAAAGCTAATCAAATCAAAATCAAATCACAAGCTTCTGAATCAAAATCGCATTCAGTTGTGAAATTTGTCGATGCTCAGCCCTGGTGCCAAAATGTTTTATTTTTGTAAAAAAAATTTTACTTGAAGCAAATGTTGTTTTTTCCATTTATGTTCTTGTCAGAGCACCAGAATGCTTCGTTTACATGTGAAAATCACTAAAATCTTCTCCTGGGGGAGGATGCCCTCAGACCCCCTACAACTATTTACTTTCTACACGTCACCTTTTCACCTCTCTTCACTTTGCTAATATGTTTATAGAGTTATGAATTTCTCAAATATTACGGAAACTGTCATACTTCGCTTGTGCTACTCGTACTCGTAGGCTACTCTATAAAAATACTTTGATACAAACAACCAATGTCGAGAACAGAGCAAACACAGAGCAGAATGGATAAATCACAGAAGGATCTCTATAAAGTAAATGTATCGAATTAAATATTTACGCCTATGTAGCGAGTGGTATGGTCGGAAAGGGAAGTCATGCCAACTTGTTAAACAGGGAATATATTAGTACTTGTAGATTAATCTCCTACTAAAGTCACACAGGTACGTGGTTTTAAGAAGAGAAGGGCCTAGACGTGAATACTAAATACAAAACTTTATTTCGACAATCAAACACTAATTTAAAAATCACTAAAAGACTGTAGGACCCAAACTACAAACATGAAGCAGTGACATTTCCTCTCTCAAGATCCATTAATGTACTAAAAACATATTTAAATCAGTTCATGTGAGTACAGTGGTTCAATATTAATATTATAAGCCACGAGGATATTTTTGGTGTGCCAAAAAACATAGAAAAGGAGACCGAGGCTCACCAATGGCAGAAATCGTTTGGAAGGAGGTCTGGAAATTTGAGTATGGAAAAGTATGGAATTTTGAAATGGAAAATGTGTAGGAACCCTGGTAATAACAGTAAATTATGCATAATTACAAGCAACTAACTCTAAAACCAAACCCTAACCTAATTATATATACATAGTACATGTTGTTAATTAATATCACCCAGTACTTATTTATATAATTAACTGGAACAAAGACACTTTAAAGTGTAACCAAAACCGACTTTATAAAAAGGGTAATTAATCATGTTTGTATGTAAATTCGAGTGATTTTCTCGTTTCTGTGACGGTAGGGTCAGGGGTCGGTGTGAATATCATGATCTTGATCAGTATGAGATGAACTCGCTGATATATTCCAACCATCACTAAATAACAAGGAATGAATGAACTGAAGAGACGTGGAGCTTGAATGCAGCGTAGCACAGATAAATCATTACACGGATTAAACTCACGGAGAAAACATTAATGTACATGTAGTGTTTATCTGTCATTATTTGCTGCTGTTCTTGTTGATCTTAATGTCAACAAGATGATGATTAGTTAAGTTAATGATATTATGTGTAGAAAAATCAGACCAATGATGAATGATTCTGAACTTGAGAGGCGTGTGTGTACAGTATGTGTGTGTGTACAGTGTGTGTGTTGTTGTAGAACACACCTGTGCTGCAGGTAAGAAGAGCTTTAGTGCGTCAGACCGCAGAGCTCCTGTCTAACTCCTCCCGTCTCTCTGTTCACAGCTTAAAATGATCCAGTGTGTGACTTCTGACATGTAAATGGCGTCTAAGGTGCGTGATGCTGTGCTCTGGTACCAGAAGAAGGTGAGATATTGATCTGACTTCATCTTTATGTGATTGATCCTCACACTCAATCTCTTGATCTGAGTTCATGTGTTTGAGCTTGTCTGATGTGAGAGAGTGTGTGTTTGTGTCCGTTGAGCACTGATCTTTTTGATCGGACTGACCTGTCGGAGCTCATGATGATGTGAGATGGATCGAGTTCTGATGTCTGAGAAACTGCAGCTGAAGGATTTCTTTGAGTTGTGTCACGAGTCGCTTCAGTTTGATTCATTTATGGACGAATCCTGAACCCAAATAGTGCTGCATCACTGCTGAATCTACATCAACAAACATGTTTAATCAGAGAAACGTGTAAGAACATGAAACACGTCTGTGGATTACACACAACAACAGGCGGCTGACCTCACTGCACAGCGTCATCACAAACTCCTGAGCTTTATTTAGACACGGTCAGAGAAGCATCTCACACACACACACATACTCACTCACACACACACACACACATACTCACACACACACACACACACTCACACACTAGGACTCTGTTCTGTCAGTATCAGACGAGACTCTCTGCACTGTTGCCTGCTGGGTGTTGTGTTGTCATAGCAGCAGGTATGTGATGTAATTTCCTCTGAGCTGAACACTGAAGAAGAGAAAATCTGTGTGAAGAACTGTGTGTGTGTGTGTGTGCGTGTGTGTGTGTGTGTCCGTGTCCTCCACTGCAGCTCAGACTGAAATTACGGAAGTACCTAGAAAAAGAATTGCAGAATCAGCCTTCATCACACACACACACACACACACACTCGTCATGACTGATTAGTGTGGGTTCAAACGCAGTGATCGATCATGACGCTGATGGTCAGTTTCACACTGTAACCCGGAGCTCGTTATGTTATGTCATCATACGGGTTTAACGAGCTGATGGTTAATAAAGGTTTACTGGCTTAGCATGTCAGTGCAGAGAGTTTCGGTAGATCCGTGGAAACATGAGTGTAAATGTATGTGATCCATGAGCCGCAGCAGCTCTGATTGGTCCGATTGTTGCCGGGGGCGATAAGTACCGCAGCACGGTGTCATTTGCACACTGGAGGTGAAGACGGTGACACTGGACTGAAGTCACATGACACACGGTGGAAAAGACTCAATAATTCACGAGTTTAGACTCATTAAACATACAGCGAGCACACGACCTGTGTGTGTGTGTGTGTGTGTGTGTGTGTGTGTCTCAGTCCGTCTGTATGAACGTGACTGACTCTGAACGATGTGGATGTTTAACCTGTCTGTCTCTCCTCTGTCTGTCTGTCAGATCGGTGCGTATGACCAGCAGATATGGGAGAAATCAGTGGAACAGCGAGAGATCAAGGTAACGTGACCGTGACGCCTTTCCTTCACGCCTCCACCTGCTCATTCGGGTCATTCTGAGTGTGTGTGAGAGAGTGTGTAAGTGTGTGTAGTTCTTTCTTCTTCCTCTTAATCGTCTCTCGCTCTATCTCCTCTCACCTCGAGCAGTTTATCAGACGGGTGAGTACCGCTGCCGCTCTCAGCCTGTAGGTGGCGCTGCGTGTGCGTTTGTCAGACTGGCCTTGATGTGTTCACTCGACTGGATGCTTGTTTCTGTGTGTATAAGAGCATGTTCAGACAAGGTCACATCATAACGACTGTCATTTACTAAGATAAACTGAGGCAGACATTAAACTCCTCACTGATGAAGACGATGATGAAGATGACATGTTTTTGAAGATGGCAGCAGCTTTTAAGAGTGGATCTGCAGTCAGATTGTTTGTGTTTGTGTTGCTGTGACCGGTTGCGCTGTGACTCATGTGTGGCCGAATGTCTTACACAGCGAGGGCTAGACAGACAAAAATAAAGACGGCAGAAAGTCTGAGTCAGCTCAGAAGAATAAAGAATAAATAAGGAATAAGTGAGCTCCGGCGCTCGCAGCCGGTCTCTGATTCGCCACTTGTTTGGATCAGTCATTTTACCAAGATCCTGAAACCATCTCAAATGTGGCAAAGTACAGTAACTACAAATGATCAATAACAAGTGAAATTCTGAGTGAAAAAGTAAAGTTGACGGATTAGTAGAGGATGGGTTTGGGTTATGTGCTTTATCTGTACTGCAGCTCTGAATGTGGTTTATCCAATGAGAATTCAGAGTCTGAACGATCCCTTTCATAATGATTTCTTTTATTTGTGTCATGACTATGATGTCGTAATGACTGTAGAGTCATTTCTCAGTCTCTGATAGAGAAAATATGATGATTGAAGCGATTGTGAACCTGCCATCAGCAGCGAATGTGAGCGTCTCTGAATCTTATTTTATTGGACAGAGGAAATCAAAAAGATTTTTTATAAAGTCAGGCCTGAATTAGTTGTAGTTTTTATAGAACACAGATAAAAAAAAAAAAGTATCACTATTCCTTTTGTATTTGAAGTTTTGAACTCATTCTTTTTTAAGTGATATTTTGATGTCTCTGCCTTTTATTTTGATGGAATAAAGATTTGATAGGAGAGAAAGGGATGGTTTAAGAGAAGCGCCGTGTGTCTGAGCACTTCGAGCAGCTCACCAGACTGACTTTAACTTGTTCTTTGTCAGGGGAAGATCACATGGTCTGAAGGAAAGAGGGACAGAAGAAATGTAGTGTGATCTTTAGATCAGTAACCATCGGTATGAATGTCTGTTGTTGTCATTGAGTGTTTACAGCTGGTTATTAACAGAAGAAGGGCCGCGTTACACTGATCTCTGGTTACAGTGCAACAGGAAACTGATGAAGGCGTGTAACAGCGGCTCTGAACCCTTAATAGAGCACATCATGCGTCGTTTGGAGGTCGCTCGAGATCATTAACATTGAGTTTGTTGTTTTGGTTTGTTTTGAGCTCTTGATATAAATAAAGTCCAGTTCTAAACTCCTAATAATCTGTCATATTAAATGTGAGTGTGACTGAAAGAGCTGCTGAACGTTGGTGTTTTATTGCGCTCTGCTCATGAATTCACTAATTAAACTCATATGACATGTGCCGACACGCATGATGACCTGTGACAGAAGACAGCGTGTCAATCTCTCTCTGACGAGCGTCAGTCTGTCTGTCTGTAGGGTCTGAGGAACAAACCGAAGAAGACGGGTCACGTGAAGCCGGACCTGATTGACGTGGATCTGGTCAGAGGTCAGTGACACACACGTCTGATTTGATTTCATATTTTCTGCGTTCACATGTGTTTCAGTCCTGTTTCACATGTCAACGAGGTCATCATGGGTCGTGACCAGTCTTGTTTTATTCGTCAGGTTCTGCGTTTGCTAAAGCGAAGCCCGAGAGCCCGTGGACCGCTCTGACCCGGAAGGGCATCGTCAGGGTGGTTTTCTTCCCCTTCTTCTTCCGCTGGTGGATTCAGGTGACGTCGAGAGCCATCTTCTACCTGCTGCTGTCTCTCTACCTGCTGCAGGGTGAGCGTTCCTTCAGATACTGACGTTTGATGTCATGGGACTGTTGACAAATATAGGGTGTGGCATTATTTACTCTGAGTGACGTCTCTGGATAAAGATGAGACAAATGGCAGGCAGAATGACTGCATTGTGATGTCTATTTTGGTCAGGTGTGTGTTTGTGTGTGTGAACGCCTGTGATTAACATGTGGCGTGTTCAGGAAACCTGCCTCAAGTCAGTGAGGTCGCTGTAGTTTGTTTTTGTGTGTAAATGAATCTGGGTGGAGTTCAAGTGCTTTTGTTTTTAATAGGTTATTAAAGAGAACAAGGTGTACGTGATCTAATCCAAGATAGTACATTTGATAAGTAAATTAATTTACTGTATGGAAATCTTAAAATCAGCAGTAAATCATGTTTGTCACTGTTAAACTTCTATTACTTTGAAATTACTAATATTTTAATCCAACTGACAGTGTTAAAGCTGTAAGAATATTTAGAGTGGGAATAAGTGTAAATTATCCAAACTTCATCTAGTGTTTCATGTCCCCTTTAAAAGCTACGTTTATTTTACTGTCCTAAGGATATATAGTTATATTATGATTAGCTGGACTGGATCATTTGTGTTCTCTTCATGTCATCTGTGTGTGTGTGTTGCAGTGGTTGCGGCGCTGCTGTTCTTCAGCGTCTCCAGTACTCACAGCGTCCCCGTCACAGAGGTGTTTGGCGCCATCTGGCTGATGCTGCTGTTAGGAACCGTTCACTGCCAGATCGTCTCCACACACACTCCCAAATCCAGCGGCGGAAGCAGCAGTGGGAAGCGGCGCAGGTCAGACTCTCCTCTGTTCAGCAGAAGCGTCTTTAATGCTCCTGTATGTTTTCTTTTGAAGCCAGAGGTCAGACAGTGAACACTGATGATGAAATCAGTTGAGATGATGCTGCTGAATTCATGAAAATCATGTTGCCGCATCATTTATATAAATGCCAATACAAGCACAAATGATCAGTCATATTCCAGAAGCATGAATAGAAATGAATTCACTAAATCTTCAATGAAAATGAATCATTTAATGCTCAGTTGCATCCTCTCGGCTAAGTCGGCGTCTCTTTCAGGCTTCTCCTCTTAACTTTGGGAATCAAGCGCTCTGATCTTTGAGGCCAAAGTTCGCCCTGTTTTGACTTTTCTAAGTATTCTGCACTTTTACTGTCTCTCGCTAAAGGAAGTTGAGGAAAGCCGCTCATTTGGACATTCATAGAGAAGGCGACGGCTCTAGCACTACCGATAACACGCAGGAGGGGGCGCCGCAGGGCTCGCTGTCTGCCGGCTCGCGCGGCCTCGTCGCCTTCTTCAGAGAGTTCTGGCTTGATATCTTTAAAGCGGGGTGTGTATTTCTCTCTCTCTTTCTTATTTCCTCTTAGAATCTTCCTGGCTACAACATCCCTTTCCTAAAACCATCTGTCACCTTGATCAAATTTTACACCTGAATTGAGGACTTTGTTTTCCAGAGGTTTTGTCATTGTGTTGCTCACTAGGGATTTTGTAGCCATTTTATTCCATTTGCTCCGTGCAGCACTATTCCCCAAAAGCACAAATGTTACTGTCTCTAGAAACCAATTCACTCCCTACCGCCAAGATTCATTGAGGACTAGAGTAGCGCTTCCACACGCTGGGAACAGAATCAGCTGCACATGCTTCAGTCGAACCCATTCTCATCCCATCAGGTCCAAAAAATCCAAGCTGTCTATCGATAAGTCCACTGAGACGGACAACGGATATGTGTCTCTGGATGGACGCATCACCAGCAAAAGCAGCGAGGAGGGTTTACAGCTGCACGAGCCGCACTGCGAGCTGCTGCGCTCCGAAGAGCCGCACTGGACCGTCCCGCACACCAGGAACACCCTGATCCTGCCGCCCGCAGGGAAGGTACGCTCGCCTCAGGCCCGCTGAATAAATGAATGAATGAATGAGTGTGAATGTACGCAGAGCCGTGACCGACGCCTGTTTTGTGCATGTTAGTGTCTGCCTGAGGCCGCGGCTCCTCGCGGTGTGGAGAACATGTCAGATGAAGCGTCCAGTGAAGAAGATCCAGAGAACTACAGCGCCCTCCGCAGGGGAACGGAGCGCAAGAACAGCGACTGCACACTGCGCAACAGAAAAACACCGCACTACAAGAAGCATTACACTGCTGAGGTAACACACACACCCACACACACACACACACACAGTGTTTCCATAAAAGCACAGCCTCCTTTATTTGTCTTCTCTTGTCTCAGGAGACGCTCAAATCCGGCACAAGCTGCAGTTCCCGCTGCTCCAGCTCACGGACGCAGGACTCGGAGAGCACGCGGCACGAGTCGGAGACGGAGGACGTGCTGTGGGAAGATTTCCTGCACTGCGCCGAGTGCCACTCGTCCTGCACCAGTGAGACGGACGCCGACGGATCTGCGGTCTGTTCCGCCTCCAAGAAAGAGTTCAGAGATGACCCGTTTCATCAGGTGCGTTAAGGCACAGGTGTACTTCATTTTCCACATTCCGCTCCGTCTCGTGCACAGTTGTGCATGAGCCTTTCAAAGTATACTCCTTTGTCCATGAGCACGAAAAGACGCGTTCAATGCATTAAAACAAATGAGGTTTGTTAAAATACCACGGTTTCTCATATTTGAAGCTCTATGTGTTTATCTGTGAATAAAAGCCTAATTTGTTGTTCATAAAGCAATCGTGTCTCTTCATGAATGTTTTGAAGCGACTGAGGGACAGAATCTCATTAACAGTCTCTTCATTTGTACATTCATGTTGTATTTCATTTGCATTGTAAAAAGCGCTATATAAATAAAGGTGACTTGACTTGATTTGTAGCGGCGCAGCCGTCCGTCACCTGAAGCATCGCTGATCTAGACGTTGTGTTGCAGTAAACGTGATTGATATGTTTGTGTCTGAAGGGTCATGTGCCGTGGCTTCACAGCTCCAACCCGGGCCTGGAGCGCGTCAGCGCCATCGTGTGGGAAGGAAATGAGTGCAAGAAAGCGGACATGTCTGTGCTGGAGATCAGCGGCATGATCATGAACAGAGTGAGTTTGAATCAGATGAAGGTTGAGTGCAGTGACCTGACAGACATGCATGAATCTAAACGTGATTAAATAAAGCCGTGTGTGACGTCGTCTTCTCTCGGCCCGCAGGTGAATCTCTACACTCCAGGGATTGGCTATCAGATAGTTGGGTATCTGGTGTCCGTGACGCTGGGTTTGACTCCATTTGCGTTCAGATTGTTCCAGTACAAAGACCTGGAACAGCTGGCGTCTCTCTCGGCCGGCGAGATCCTGTCCATCGCCATCGGCTCCACCGACATCCTGGTGATCGGCATGGTGAGCGTGAGCTTTGTGGTGCGCGTGTCTCTCATCTGGCTGTTCTTCTTCCTGCTCAGTGTCGCCGAGAGAACATACAAGCAGGTGAGTGTGAACCCACAGCTTTCCTTCAGTGTCTCGCAGCGTTTCTCTGACTCTCTGATTTCTCTGGTTTTTCAGCGGCTGCTGTTTGCGAAGCTGTTTGGTCACCTGACGTCGGCGCGGAGAGCCAGAAAATCTGAAGTCCCTCATTTCCGTCTGAAGAAGGTGCAGAACATCAAGATGTGGCTGTCGCTGCGTTCTTACCTGAAGGTACAAAAGCTTGAGTTTTGCCCTTTATGAGACATTGATGACATCCAATTGTTTCCATCCAAAGGTGCAAATTTAATTTGTGCACAAAACTGGAATATGGCATAAAACATTTGTGAATAAAGCAGCATTTCCATCCCATGTGTTCAAGAGAACAAAATCATCACTTCCCGGCAAACTTGTGCAAAATATCAGTAATAAAAATGTAATTTTCTGCAATCGAGCTCTTTTTTCCTCCATCATAAATGAGTTTGTCTCAGAGCATCAGACGAAACACAATAAACGCTGTCATGTGATCTTGCGTTCGCATGCTGGTGTTTGGGAACACAATCATGTGAGACGCTTCTGGAGGAATTAAACCAAATCATTCTGATGACAGACTTTGACTCAGGCGTTTCAGAACCACCAAACCAACATTTGAGATGCTGCGATGTGATTGGTCCACTGGTTAGTCCAGTTATCCAATCTCAGCCTCTACTTCACAATCACAAGTCACATGAGGTTTTGAGGGATTTATTTGATAAATGTGTTTCCATCGTAGCTTGTGCATGTTTTCTTATCGGATAAAAAAAACATTGATCTGCTTCAGTTGAGCACATGCATTTTGTGCATCTTGGCATTTATATCCTGCATTTTTTTTTTTATGCCATATTCAAAAATTCACATGAAAATAGGTGAATGGAAACATGGCTAGTGAAATGATTTCCAGTCTGAAGCAGCATTAGCTGAGACCCGTCTCTCTCTCTCTCTCTGCAGCGGCGCGGTCCTCAGCGCTCTGTGGACGTGATCGTCTCCTCTGCGTTTCTTCTCACGCTCTCGGTGGTTTTCATCTGCTGTGCTCAGGTCAGTCACTGGACGAGCTCCATGTATTTGTACCACGACTGACATGTTTCACTCCAATGCTGATCAGAGTTTGTCCTGCAGCTGCTTCACGTTCACGAGACGTTCCTGGAGTTTCATTATAACTGGGAGCTGGTGATCTGGTGCGCGTCGCTCTCGCTGTACCTGCTGCGGTTCGTCACGCTGGGCTCCGAGACCAGCAAGAAATACAGCAACACCTCCATCTTACTGACAGAACAGGTGCGCTCGCATCAGGCCGCGTCTGACTGTTGATTTATACTTGCACTGCCGCTCAAAGGTTTGAATCATTAAGATGTTTTACTGTTTTTGAAAGAAGTCTCTTCTGCTCACTAAAGCTGCAGTTATTTGATCAAAAATACAGTAAATACAGTGAAATATTATTCCAATTTAAATCAGCTGTTTTCTAAGTCAATATACAGTAAAGTGTAATTTATTCCTGTGATCAAAGCTGAATTTTCAGCATCATTACTCCAGTCTTCAGTGTCACATGATCCTTCAGAAATCATTCTAATATGATGATTTGCTGCTCAAGAAACATTAATGATTATTATCAGTGTTGAAAACAGTTGTGCTGCTTCAGATTTCTGTGGAAACCGTCATACATTACAATTCAAATATTTGGCAGTTAGATTTTTATTTTACAAAATATACAGAAGTCAACATTTGAAGTGGATCAGAAAAGTTCATCAAAGCTGTCATAAAAACTAAGTTGTCCTTAGAAGAAGGTTTTAGGACAACTTTGATGAAAGGTTTTGATCCACTTCAAATGTTGATTACTGTATATGAATTAATACTTTTATTCATCAAGAACGCATTAAACTGATCAACAGTGACAGTAAAGACATTTATAATATTACAAAAGATTCTATTTCAAATAAATGCTGTTCTTTTGAACTTTCTATTCATCAAAGAATCCTGAAAAATAAAAACATAAGTTTCCACAAAATATGAAGCAGTAATAATATATTATTTCACTATTATTATATTATATTATCTTAACATTTATTATTTCATAATATAGTAAAATTTCACTGTTTATTGTATTTCCAATCAAACAAGTGCACCCTTAGAGCAGAAGAGACTTTTCAAAAACATTATGAAATCTTAATTATTCCAAACTTTGACCGTCAATATTTTCCATCCCTGAATTCACACAAAACGGCAGATTTAAAAAAAAAAAATTTAAATTGTACTTGAGTAAGTTATTTTCCAGCGGCTGCAATTGATTTAAAGGTGCCATCGAATGGAAAATTGAATTTACCTTGGCATTGTTGAATAACGAGTTCAGTACATGGAAATGACATACAGATCCAGTTCTGGCTGCATCTATAATTCAGATTTTTAATCTCCGTATCCGCTTACATATATTTATATATATAATCTATTTTTAATCCCTATAANCGTAACAGTCGGGATCATTAATATGTACGCCCCCAATATTTGCATATGCCAGCCCATGTTCAAGGCATTACACAAGCCAGTATTAACGTCTGGATCTGTGCACAGCTGAATCAACAGACTAGGTAAGCAAGCAAGCAAGAACAACAGCGAAAAATGGCAGATGGAGCAATAATAACTGACAAGATCCATGATATTTTTAGTGATATTTGTAAATTGTCTTTCTAAATGTTTCGTTAGCATGTTGCTAATGTACTGTTAAATGTTGTTAAAGTTACCATCGTTTATTACTGTATTCACGGAGACAAGAGCCGTCGCTATTTTCATTTTTAAACACTTGCAGTCTGTATAATTCATAAACACAACTTCATTCTTTATTAATCTCTCCAAGTGTGTAATGTTAGCTTTAGCCACGGAGCACCATCAAACTCATTCAGAATCAAATGTAAACATCCAAATAAATACTATACTCACATGATCTGATGTATGCATGCAGCATGCATGACGAACATCTTGTAAAGATCCATTTTGAGGGTTATATTAGCTGTGTGAACTGTTTATGCTGTTTAAGGCAAGCGCGAGCTCCGGGGGTGGGGAGCGTGAGCATTTAAAGGGGCCGCAGCCTGAATCGGTGCATTTCTAATTATGCCCCAAAATAGGCAGTTAAAAAAATTTATTTAAAAAAAATCTATGGGGTATTTTGAGCTGAAACTTCACAGACACATTCAGGAGACACCTTAGACTTATATTACATCTTGTAAAAAAAACGTTCGATGGCACCTTTTAATATTTTACAGTGATTGTAAAAACACACACAGATCGCAGAGCCTAATCTGTGTTTCTCTATTTTAGATTAATTTGTACTTGAAAATGGAGAAGAAACCAAATAAGAAAGAAGAACTGACTCTGGTCAACAATGTCCTCAAACTGGCCACCAAATTACTGAAGGTATGCAGAAAACAAGCGCGAATGCGATCGTAGCCGACACTGAAGCGCGCCGCTGACTGTGTGTTTGTCCCGCAGGAGTTGGACGCTCCGTTTCGACTGTACGGTCTGACCATGAACCCTCTGCTGTACAACATCACTCAGGTGGTCATCCTGTCGGCCGTGTCAGGGGTCATCAGTGACCTGCTGGGCTTCAACCTGAAGGTCAGAGCTGACGCCGCACATCGCTTCTGTGCGTCTCTGTGAATGCTGCCGCTTCATTGACCGTTTGTGTGTTTCGTTCACAGCTGTGGAAGATCAAATCATGACGGCGAATCTGAGTGATTCCAGCTTCCCGAGGCGACGCTGCTCATGTCCGACACACGGTGGCGCCGTTTCCCCGCGACAGGGGCTTCCTGACCATGAACTCTTGACCCTGTTAGGTCATATCAGAGTGCTTGTGCAATTCAGCTATTTATTTTACCCTTTCAGTGTTTCTTTTTTATTCTCAAGTATTTGTTTTAGCTGTTACATTTTTTTTAAGTATTATTTTAGCTCGGGATGTGACGTTCTCATAGGAAAGCTGCAGCAGTTGTGCTTGTGTTTCGCAGTCTGTGATATTTAAGACTGCTGTGAGTTACTGAAACCGAGAGTTTGAAGAGAAAAACACCCATCAGGATGTGATGAACTGATGAACGGATGAAACTGACACACACACACACCGATACACACGCACATGTTTATGTATGCGTGTGAATTTTCATTTGTTGATGTTTGTTGAATCTGGTCTGCAGAAGCTCAGTTGAGTTTTTCAGCTTTGCTCTGTGTTTTATATTCAAGTGTCAGTTAAAATGAACATTGCTGCGTCTGATCACACTGAGTGCAGTAACACACTCGGGTGTGTGTGTGTGTATCAGTAGTTTGGAAAGCCTCAAGATGTGCACTTTACAGCAGAAAAAGTTACATGTTTCAAAGTCAAAAGTGTTTAGACATTGTGTTTTTGTTTGGGACAGACGGTGTAACGACCAAAGTGTTTATTTTTGTGTTTGTCTGTTTTTTGCTGGACATGAATGTATTAGAGACTCTCTGAACTCTGGTTTGTAAAGAGGACAGACAGAGTTACTTTTTTTTTTTGTCGTGATTTTGTTTTTGCCTGTTTTGGGTTTGATTCATATAGATCCATATTTCTGTTCATGGAGGGAAAATGTTCTGTTACAAAAGAAACACTATTTGAGGAAATGGAGAAATTGAATGTCTTGTTTGCTTTTCAGAGAATCTTCTGTTTCTAGTTTCTATGAATGTCAAACGTTTGGCGGCACGGTTTCTTTTCTCAGTTTTCCACTGATTGTATGAAGGTACAGCCAGATTTCACGAGACTCTGGCGTCACTTACTGTACAAATAAACCTCTCATGAAAAGTGACTGTTGTGCTCAAACTTCTTTAGGAACTAAAAACTGATCAGGTGCTTCAACCATCTGCTAACTGACCAGGAATGTGCTGCGATCCATACTAATATACACTAAAATAAAAAATATAATGTATGTGGTTAGTTAACAAGCTTTTTCACCAACTTTCAACAAACCAGTTCCCTGAAACACTCCTGCTGTTTATGACTATCCGTGTACATTAACATGAGCTCGGCTCATTAAAACTGCATGTATAATGAAGAACTAAATGTTTCAGATGAAGATCTAATGTTCCTCGAGGTGTCCATGTAAATCAGATGTCAGGCTCGAAGGAGTCTAATAGAACGGCTATTGTTCCTGTTCACCCACACATCAGTCAGAAACTGAACGCCTGCTTGTGTGTCAACTAGTGCATGACTGCCTGAAATCATCTGGACTGACCTGAGCAGAATCTCAGCTGGACTCTAACGGCTCCTGAGGGCAGATCTCAGTTCAAAGAGGGACCGAAACTCCACAGCAGAAACTCCAGCCTCGGCTCTTAAACACTGATCTGCATCACTCCAACATGAAGTGGCAAAAAAGGACAAACTTGGTCAAATCACCAGTAAAATATTATTTTACTTAAAATTACAATTGCAATAAAAATAGTAATCTGCACAGTAAAATCTAAGGCAGGTCATTCAAAACATCCATGACTGTGAACGTTTTCAAAAACTTTCATATTGTTTACAAACTGATAAAAAAATGATGCTGCAGATGAAATCTGAACATTAATTAGTTTGATGTTTTCTAATAACTTCAGGTTGAATGGTTTCTCCTGAAAAGTTTCTTTAATTTATCTTTTGCAAAAAAAAAAAAAACCCCGTTAAATCTGTTCATGAGGTTCCTACCTTGTTCCATGAGAAACTCAAAAACGATAACAAAAGAATATTTATGAAAGACAAGTGTTCAGAATGGAGAACTAGCATACTGATGCTGTGCTAGCGACATCAAAACACTAAAATTATACAAACATACGTGTAAATCTCAGCTAGTGCCGAATCAATCGCTCTGATCGCTGGCGGTGACGCAGACGCGAGTGAATGCAGACACTCGTTTCATACGGGACCGTAAACATGAAGCATCAGAATACATCTGTGCCTGATTATATCTTGCCGTGTAAATGAAGCTAATACGAGGGTGAGTAAAGGATGACAGAATTTTCATTTTTGGGTGAACTATCCCTTTAATAAATCTCAACTTGACAGGGAAAAGAGGAAATCACTGCTCTCGTCTGGATAACGTCAGCAGCTTTAATGACATTCTAGGAAAAACTTCAAGCACTTTTTGTTCTCTTTATTGCTTCAAATTTCTGTTTTCCATTTTTGTTACTGACTGTATTCTTGTCTTTTCTGAAGTAATGTTTTATTGCAAAATACTTTAAGACTGCTGCCATTGAATACAATTATTTATAATTATTTAATCCCATAAATATTGAACTTTTTGAATCGTTACAATTGTGTTCATTAGTCCATTAGATCCGTGAACTTTAGAGTCTTTCATCATCTTGGAAATACAAGAGTTACTTTGCACAATTAATCCAATTTAGCGGAAAATCGTCACACAGACTTTTAAATCAGAATCAAGGAGGATGTGTTAATGTTAATGATTTGGACTAAAAACTACTGACTATCACAAACTTTTTAATTATTATAAATTTTTACTTTTTTGGGGTGTTTTTTCCACCTTGTTACACTTGTGGTGTTCCGGGTCAAAAATGACTGGCCTACAAAAAATTGCTTAAAAATCTCTCATTGTGATGTGTGTTGGCCAGATCTTTCAATCTTTTCATCAACTTGTTTTGTTCGGTTAGCACAGGTTTTGTGTTTCTTTTTGGATCTGATTGATCATGTGAGCTCATGCGCCTCAGTTCTTTGAGGTCAATAAGCTCTTGTGAATAAATTCACTCCAAAACTGAGAAAATCCTCTCCGGATCAAAATGACCTGAACACAACATGAGTGAGACGGCAGAACTACAGTAGTATGGTAGTCTGCTATTCTGAACACACTCGGGGTCAAGAAACAAAGGGCCATAATTCAACAAACTTTCTTCAGCGGCGTGTTGTCAGAAGGTCAAGGGTCACGCCACGCTCTCACTCTCCCGGCTGAAATCAGATGAGCTGGAACACTGTCGGCGGAAGTCGATGAATATTCCCTCGGTGTCTGAGTCCAGAGACTCCAGGATCTGATCCACGATGGTCTCTGGACTGGAGGTGCAGCTCGGGAGGGAGGATGCGTCCCGCTCCGCTCCCGCCTCCTGTCCGCTGCCGGAGCCGAGCTCGGGGAATATTGGTGGAGACGGAGGAGGCGGCTGGCGCTCCACCCGTCCGTCATGGCCCGGATCTTCACAGATGTCTGTCGGCGGGCTGGGCGGTGCCTCTGTGAATGCAGGCTCTTCTGCGAAGGAGGTCATCTGACATACGGAATGGCGTCGGATTCCCACGCCGGCCGCCGCGATGCTCTCGGGGTCGTATTCGGCCACCGGCGTCAGCATGGGGATGTTGTAGCTCTTCGAGCGAACCACGAGGTTCTTTGCTGGAGAGTCGCTGGAGCGCGGCCATCGCCTCAAGAGTCGCTTCTCTGAGAAGAACAAACAACTGATCCACACTCTTAAAGATACAGGGGTTTCCACAGCGGTGCCATAGAAGAACCATTCTTGGTTCCACAAAGAACCTTTCAGTGATCAGTTCTTAAAGGAATCGTTCACCCTCATGTCGTTGACCTACTTTCATCTTCAGAACACAAAAGAAGATATTTTAAAGAATGTTGGTAACCGGACAGTTGATGGACCCCATTGACTTCCACAGTAGGAAAAAAGTACTATGCAAGTTAATGGGGTCCGTCAACTATCTGGTTACCGACATTTTTTAAAATATCTTATTTTGTGTGTTCAGCAGAAGAAAGAAACTCATACAGGTTTGGAACAACGTGAGGGAGAGTAAATGATGACAAAATTTTCATTTTTGGGTGAACTACCCTTTAAGAGTGTATGTGTGCGTCTAATGAGGAGAATCTGCTCACCCAGCACACACGAGGACTGCGAGATGGAGCCGTCGCTGGAGAAAAGCCCGTGTGTTCCCAGATAAGGCGACACCACTTTCTGCACCAGAGACTCCAGCTTCAAGTAATCGTTCGACACACCTTTAGACTCGTGAACCCCCTGCGACACACAGAACCACACCAACTGAATCAAATGACTGAAACGACTGTAACTGAAGCTGAGCTTGTGTTTGTCCCCGATGACGAACAGCATCAGAAAACTGACCTGTTATATCGAAGGGTCAGAAAGGCTTGGACATAAACTAAATCTTGACTATTTTTGGTGTAAAACTCCTTGACAACTGGACCGCAGAGAAAAAAAAATAATGATGTGACCCCTTTAAAATGCAGCAGGCAGAACGACACAGGAAATACGACCACAGACAACATCAAACCAGAAACACACACACCTTACATGAAAACATCAGTCATGTGTAGATATGTTTCACTCATACAGAGTCTAAAGGTCAGCAGTGATGATGCGAGCACAGAGCAAACACACATACAGACGACACGCATGTACACTAAAGCACACACATCTGTCATGTGACTCCTTCCTGTACGTTTAAAACTGACAGTTTCAGCTCTGCGTCAACGCAGGAAATCTATAGTCATTTCTGATAAGACGTTGCTGGTTGTTTACACAAAAGTCTCTGAAGGGTGGCTGGGAAATGGGAGCCATCTGTTCTGTAACACACACACACACACACACCTGCAGGATGAGCAGCATCTGAATGATGGAGGGCGGCACGCGGGCGCGCGGGCGACTCAGAGCATCATCCAGCTTTGTGTTCAGAGTGATGATGTTCCTGAAATGCAGCAGAGCCAGCTGACGGACGGACGGCTCCTTCCCCTAAACACACACACACACACTCTCACAAAAGTCTCCAATATACCATGAGTTCATCCATACACACACACACACTGTTCACGAGTTCAGTGCAAATGAATTGCTCTATCAGCAAAATGAAAGTGTCCAGTGCGTCTGTTATTGAAGTACCTGTACGGGGTAGAAGATGGCCTGCAGTGTGGACAGAACATCACAGAAGAAAAAGTCCCACGTTTCTGCCAGAGAATCCAGCAGCTTCTGACCTGCGCGCACACACGCACACACACACACACACACACACCATAACCATAATGGATTTTATACTGAGCTAATGACATTTTTAGCCACTAACTCTAAACCTAACCATCACAGAAAAACTTTCAGCATTTTTACATTTTCAATAGAAATCGCTAATTTATTTTATCAGATGTCTGAATGTTTTTCATTAGATCTCAAAATATAAAATCAAGTGTCACTGACCATTTTGAAAGATATTTGACAGGTCTGATCTGCTAAATCAACATATAGTGTTGAAGATGAAGATGTTGTGTTTGTTTGTGATTAGGCAGTGCATGATGTTGCTAGTTAATGTGATTCTCTACAGACTGAGAACTGACTTCATACAGCCAATAAAATCACTGAATCAGCAGCTGATTCAAACACACTTCAGACATTCAGTGAAGAGAAAAGATCCTTCAGATACAGACAGCTGATGTGATGAAAGACATTCAGAAGTGTGACACAAGCGGACAGATACTTCTGAAGGTCATATCAGCTCAAAAAAATGTAAATCCATTAAACACGTGTTTTTAACAAATGGAGACGCACAATCACACTTGAACCCTCATGAATAAATGATTCAGACATCTTACCTTCATAAAAGCGAATTTTATCTCGAAGAATCACCATTCCCTTCGTCAGCAGCTGATTCTGTGACACAATCACAATCAAACTCAGTTCAAAGACGCTTTGTTTAGTGTGGATTACTGAAAGAGACTCATTTGATTACCTGCAGATACTCTGTGAAGAAGGAGCCCAACTCAGTCTTCAGGAGCTGCCTAGAGAGAGAGAGAGAGAGAGAGAGAGAGAGAGAGAGAGAGAGAGAGAGAGAGAGACAGATAAAGAGAGAGACAGACAGACAAAATTGAGCAGGTTATCGTCCCTCGTAAGGCGTGTAACTGTGTCTAGTGAAGGTCACTCACCTGACGCCTTCATTCAGCACGAACAGCTCATTCTCTCCCAGATCCCTCCGCTGGAACACGGAGATCACGGCATTATGGATGCTGCCACCCACACACACACACACACACACACACGTGTTAAATGTGTTCGTGATATTTCAGGCTGGATTAACATTCACATTGAATGTTTGTGTGTAAAATGAAAACAGACGAAATGAAGGTGAAAGATTTTCTGCTCACTGAAGGCGATACACTTCAAGCGAAATCAAAAAATTAACTGGTGTGACGCCATTTCAAACAAATCAGGCCAAATGAAGTTCATTTGGAGTTCATTTATGGAGTAAACTCTTCTGAACTGCCATTGGTGAGTGTGGCTCTGAGGCTCCGCCTTCTCTGAGGTGTGAATCTTCTCCGGTTCATTTCTTCCATTCAGGCGGTCGAGGTCAGACGCGAGTGAAAACATGAACAGTGGAACTGAAGCTGTGAAAAGTGTAGTTGATGCTGTTTTTCATGCTTAATATTGTAAAGCTGCTGCTCTAAAGAGATCGACTGTATAAATGAACGAGTCTGAATCTCAGAGCTGCTGCAAACATCCACATCACTGAGAACAGATGCTTTCTGAACTGCTTTTTCTTTCATTTTTGTCGTTTATTTTGTTATTGAGAGGAAAGTATGCGGCAACTATTTACATATTCATCTAAATGTGGGCGTGTCGGATGTTCTCTAACACTATAATCATTGATGAGGTATTTCATACTTATTTTTACCTCTAAGCGAAGAACGAAATAGAACTTTGCTGTGAGTGTATCGAGGCCTTGAGAGACGAAATGTGCCATCAGCTGAACGACACACACTCACTCACTCTCTCACACACACACACACACACACACACACAGAATGAAATAGAACTCATGAAAATGTCCTCATATTTCATGTTTACGTCGTATAACAGTGTAATACCCATGACATTATACACATTTGTGTCCTCATAAATCACAAAAAACAAGCACACACACACATATAATCCTCTGTGCATGAGTGAGTAAATAACACTGTTCTTAAGTGGAATAAAAACACATTAACATCCTGCAGTGCACAGTGTGTGTGTGTGTGTGTGTGTGTGTGTGTGTGTGTGTGTGTGTGTGTGTGTGTGTGTGTGTGTGTGTGTGTNTTGATGTTACACACACACACACACACACACACACACGCTGTATGAAGGCTAATTTGTTCTTCTCATCTTTTGAGGAGAAATTCCTACAAAACTAGTTTCCTGTTTGTTGTGTGAAAATTGTGTGTGTGGCTCACATGATGTGTGTAAACAACACACACTTACACACATCAGCCCTCATTAGTCTGTGTTTGTGTGTGTGAAGAGAATCCTCTGTTTCTTACAAACACACACACACACTCTCTCTCTCTCTCAAACACACAAACACACACACTTGTGGCTGGTAAACAATGAGTGTTTGATATCACTGATGCTGATGCGGTGTGAGATTGTGTGTTTGTGAGTATGTGAGAGAGTGTGTGTGTGTGAGAGAGTGTGTAAATGCTGTATAAATGCTCATTTGTTCTCATCATCTTTGAAGATAAATTCTTGTTTCTACATTCTTAGCTATAGTTTGGGTACAAATTTGTCCCTAAAAATGACCAAAACCTCTTTTTGTGGACATTGACATTTCTAAAAATAGTATATATTTCAAGTAAATGTATTTCGTCCTTCATTTATACCTTGATTCTTTAAATCTAAACTTTAACCCTAAAGATACAACCAGTTCAGGGCTCTGGTGTAGATTAGACTACAGCATTTATAACTCTCTGCATGTACAATCAACAGACGACTACAGTACGCTTCCATTGACATAGCCAAGAAAATGTGTGTGTGTGTGAGTGTGTGAGAGTGTGTGTGAGTGTGTGTGTGTGTGTGTGTGTACCTGATCCAGGTGGTGTTGTTTCCCGCTCGCTGCTGCTGGTTGTTTCTGTCGTCCAGCGCTGATCTCTCTGACCGACCCAAATCACTCAGACTGGGAGAACTCATCAACTTCAGCCTGTGAAGAGTCCTCATCATCACACACACACACACACACACACGCACACACACGCACACACACGCACACACACGCACACACACACACGCACAGCAGTTAGAGTAATACAGGAGAGAAAGCGTGTGTCTTGTCTGTCTCACTTCTATTGTGTCTCTCTGTCAGCGGCTAGAGGGAGGGACCGAGTGAGACAATGTGCACGAATCAACCACTTCCCTACTGACACACACACACACACACACACACACACACTCACACACACACAATATTGCTTAAGTGAAAACACTTTAAAAAAATGAAAGTGTAAAACAGTTATACAAGTTTAGGTTTACTGTAAAGCAAATGTAAATTTGCTTTACTAAATAAACTAAGTTTATGTACTAAATAAACTGTACAATAAAAATATATTGTACAGACACGAGTGTGTGAAGATGAACTATGGTCACATGACACACATCAGATTGATCAGCATCAGATATTTATTTGATTTTATCCTGTGAGCAGGAAGTGTCGTGATACGAGAGACATGAAACATGGAGATCATTGAGACAAACATCAGAGCAGAGAATGACACGGATGACCACACACACTCACACACACTCACACACACACACACTCACACACAGTCTGTACTCACTCTAGTAAGTGCACAGGCACATAATAATCCCACTCCATGACTAGTTCAGCTCAGCTTTCCTCAACTAACATGAGCAGCTCTAGTACTTCCTGTCTGACCATCCGTCAGCGGCTGCAGGACAGATCATGGAAGTGAAAGACAGGGAGGAACACACACACACACACACACACACACACAGAGTGTATAGGGAGCACGCACAAATGCCCCACGCTGTAAACAGTTCAGTGTGTGTGTGTGTGTGTGTGTGTGTGTGTGTGTGTGTGTGTGTGTGTGTGTGTGTGTGTGTGTGTGTTTCTCTCCAACCTCAGAGTAATAAACTATTTTAATTCATATAACTAGAGTCTCACTATAACCCTGAATGACAGATGAGTGACAGAACAGAAGCGGGACTCTGACGCCGCCTACTGGATGACGTGTGTAAGAGCACGTGTCTGTAACTCATATGAGGAGCTGAAGAGATGGCTCTGACAATCAGATCTATTTGCAAGGGGTTTTATTGAACAAAAATAAACTAAACCCAATAACGAAGGAACACGGAGATCACAGGAAACAGGATCATCTACACAAACATTAACATCGACTGACAGGGAACAAGAGACACACACGGAGGAACGAGATGAGATGCAATGAAGGGGAAAAACTACAAACTGACTACAAAACGGCACATGGGACAGAAAACAGGAAATATAACAAAAGTCCAGAGACAAACATAGAGAACACGTGACACATATTAGACAAAAATCATGCTTTCATGAATCATAAATATGACAAAGAAATTATGAAAGTGAATATATATGACAGAAATTATGACATACTGTCATAATTATGAAATGAAATCAGAAATTGAAATATCAAGTCATATTTATGATGAAAAGTCGAATTTGTCATAATTATAAAATAGAAAGTCCTAATTTTAACTTTTTATTTAATAATTTCGACTTTTTAAATCTCAATTATAACTGTCAATTTCTCATTTTATTTCACAATTTCAACTTATGTCAGAATTTCTATTTACCATTTTTCTTATGTGGAAATGGGCTTCTATACACGTGACCCCAGAAGACTTGCTGAAATGCCTCATATATATTATATTAATGAACTGATGATCATAACACGTTTATGAATGAGCTGCACAGAAATGACCAAAAACATGAAGGGATCAAAGAAGAAAACACCTGCTGCACACCAATTCATCCAACATGCTGCCGAAATATGAATTAAACCCGAAGACAATGTGTGACACACACACACACACTCTCACACTCTCTCTCACACACTCTCACACTCTCTCTCACACACACACACACACACACACACACACACTCTCACACTCTCTCTCACACACACACACAC
>RJVU01048836.1:44455-80280 GCA_003731715.1 Anabarilius grahami | reverse complement strand
ACACACACACACACACACACACACACACTCTCTCAGGCGTGTTTCATCTCTTCACAGGCGAGACGAGGAATCCTCCCGCTGCTGTCGCTCAGAAACCCGTCAGGATCCGTGAAAAACCTGCGCCGGAAGTGATGGATGTGGAATAGGAGTGTGTCGAGAAGAAGGACAGAGACTTCATTTACACCATCGTCACATTAATCAGCGTCAGTCTTTCTTCTGGATCTTCATCATTTGCTCTGATGAATTAAAGAAGCTGTTGATGTTTATCAGATATAATATACAATACAAAAGTCACATGATCCTCCGGAAATCATCCTGGAACATTTATGATTATTAATGTTGAAAACAGCTTCAGATTTTATTCTTCAGGATTCTTTGATAAAAAGTTCAAAAGAACAGAATTTATTTGAAATAGAATCTTTTGTAACATTATAAATGTCTTTACTGTCACTATTGATCAATTTAATGTTTCTTGAGCAGCAAATCAGCATATTAGAATGATTTCTGAAGGATCATGTGACTGAAGACTGGAGTAATGATGCTGAAAATTCAGCTTTGATCACAGGATATTAATTATATTTTACTATATATTCACATAGAAAACAGCTGTTTTACATTAGAATAATATTTCATTGTTTTATCGTATTTTTGATCAAATAATTAAACAATAAAAGATTTCAAATCCATTTATATTTTAATCCTCGTTGATTCAGAAGCTTTATGTCGCCGTCAAGATGACAAACACATTATAGCGAATGTTTATGATTTTTATTAATAAATGACTCAAAGGTTCACATACAGTTGTGGTCAGAATTATTGGCACCCTTCATAAATATGATCAAAGATGACTATAAAAATAAATCTGTTGATCTTTAATTTATAAAATTAGCAAAAATCTAACCTTTCATTGAAGGAAAATAATTGACAGTGGGGGGAAATAACATTAAGAAATAAATATTTTTCTTCAAAACACTTTGGCCACAATTATTGGCACCCCTAGAATATTTATGAGTAAAATATCTCTGAAGTATATTCCCATTCATATTTACATTTTTTAGCACACCAGGGCGATCATGAACATGAAATTGTCCAGCCATGACTTCCTTTTCCACAGGAGTATAAACACGAGGAAACACAAAGGCCAAATTCCCGTAATCATTCATCACAATGAGAAAAACCAAAGAATATAGTTCTGATGCGCAGCAAAAGATTGTTGAGCTTCACAAAATAGCAAGTGGCTGTTAGAAAATATCTAAAGCATTGAAAACCCCCATTTCAACCATCAGGGCAATAATTGAGAAGCTCCAATCAACTAAAGATGTTACAAATCTGCCTGGAAGAGGACGTGTGTCTAAATCATTATAATGTGAAGTGAGGAGGAGAGTTTGAGTGGCCAAAGACTCTCCAAGGATCACAGCAGGAGAATTGCAGAGATTAGTTGAGTCTTGAGTCTCAGAAAGCCTAAAAAAAAGATCAAACAGCGCCTACATCCCCACAAGTTTCAAGAAAAATCCTCTGCTCTCATCCAGAAACAATCTCCAGCATTCTCTCCCCCTACACTACCCCTATCCCTAAACCTAACCATCACAGGAAACTGTGCACACTTTTACTTTCTCACAAAAACTCATTCTGTGTGATTTATAAGCCTTTTGAAAAGTGGAGACATGGGGAATGTCCTCATTGAAAACCCCCATTTCAACCATCAGGGCAATAATTGAGAAGCCCCAATCAACTAAAGATGTTACAAATCTGCCTGGAAGAGGACGTGTGTCTAAATCATTATAATGTGAAGAAAACAATCTCCAGCATACTCAGTTGTCAGACACGACTGGAACTTCAAACAGGACCCGCTTCTATGGTCAGATGAAACTAAAAAAAAAAGAGCTAAAAAAAGAGAAAACCCACCAGATGGGTTTGGTGCACACATGGATAAAAAGTACCCCATGCCCACGGTTAAATATACTGCTGGATCTTTAATGTTGTGTGCCTATTTTTCTGCTGGAGGTCCTGGACATCTTGTTCAGATTCATGGTATCATGGATTCTACCAAATACCAACAGATAAAAATCTAAACCTGACCTTCTGCTAGAAATCCAATAATGGGCCGTGGTTGGATCTTCCATCAGGACAATGATCCAAAACAAACATCAAAACCAACACAAAAATGTGTCACTGAGCACAAAATGAAGCTTCTGCCATGGTCGTCCCAGTTCCCTAAACCGGAACCCTAAAGAGAATGAGTGGAGTGAACTGAAGAGAAGAAGCGCCAGCATGGAGCTGGAATCTGAAGGATCTGGAGAGATTCTGCATGAAGGAATGGTCTCTGATCTCTGGTCAGGTGATCTCCAAACTCATCAGGCATTATAGAAGAAGACTCAGAGCTGTTATCTTGGCAAAAGGAAGTTGCAAAAAGAATTGAATGAAAGGGTGCCAATAATTGTGGTCAACGTGTTTTAAAGAAAATATTTATTTCTTAATGTTATTTCCCCCCACTGTCAATTCTTTTCCTTCAATGAAAGGTTAGATTTTTGCTAATTTTATAAATTAAAGACCAAAAGGATAAACAATGCAGATTTATGTTTAGAGTCATCTTTGATCATATTTATGAAGGGTGCCAATAATTCTGGCCACAACTGTATATCACAGCAGCGGGTGTGTGTCGCCCTCTAGTGCTGCGCATGCGCTACAGCAGCATCAAACACCAACAACATGCGCGCGCACGTCACATTCAAGAGTTCAGCTTTATTTGTTTCTCCATCCATCTTTAGTGACAAAACCAGTTTGTGTTTCTTCAAACATAAATCATATTTTGTAAAAGCGGCTGCAGACGCGCTTCATGTTTCTGACCAGCAGGCGGCAGTAACGCGCTAACAGCGAGGAATCATGGGTAATGAAGTTTTTCCACCAAAAGTAATTTTAGGCTGATAGTGACCAGCAGGGGTCGCCACAGTATTTTTCTGTCCTCCTCTAATATGATATTTACGGTAGTCTGTGGCTGTGTTCGCATTGACTCTAGCACACTGCACAGTATACACTATAAATGCTTTAATCAAAACAATTCGCGAAACCTTTTATTTCGCAGCGATAGTCGATTCAGGATCTGCGTCTGTGAACCCTTCTGAACGCGCAGTGTTCCACAGTCACGAGCTCGAGCCCTGCAGCAGCAGCACGGGGAGTGTGCGCGTGTCATTGTGAACGCAGCCCGTGTCTCGCGCGTCTCATGTGATGAAAACACGGAAAACGGAAGAGACTTTCGTGCTCTCGAGGTGAGAAAATAAACATCCAATACTGGCATTAAATACATCATATAATCATCGCTCAGCGCGCGCGTTATAGTGTATCATATCCGTGTTTACGTCATTAATCTCATGTTAGACGGAACAATGCAATGTTTAGACTGAAGTGTTTATTATAAATGTATTGAGTGGAGTAAAAGCAGGCTCGTGTTCAGTGCGTCGATCTTAAATCAAATCTCATGTCAGCACGATAATAATCCGCTTTATTCTGTCAGAATATTCTGTATTTAATGTACTTTCAGTTTCGGTCAGTTCTGTGTCGTAACGATCTAACCCTCACGATTCGGTCTCGCTTCTCCTTTTACACTGTTTTAACTGATTGTATTTTAGTTTCACGCAAAAAGGGCGAAAGAATCACGCGCTGATGCGGGAAATTCCCGCAGATCTGTGACGTCACGGCGAAAAACAATCCCGCAGCTGATTTCACAATATCCTCATGAACGCGCACGAATGATCATTTTAGCTTTATTAGTTTGCGTAAATATCAGGGAAACGAAAGCTAAAGTGTTACGAATCAAAATGTATTAAACAAATCTTTTTAGAACGTTATTATTGAATTGTTCTATGAACGTCCAGTTCTTTAAAAATGTTTTAAATGTGTTTTTCCTGGTTAAGGGAACATTTCATTGTATCATTCGTCAAATGTTACTTTTGAATGTTCTCTGAACGTTCTGAAACATTAAAAAAGATAATGTAATAATGTTGAGAACATTATCAAAGATCAGATAACTTTGAACGAACGTTCTATTAATGTTACTGAAAGAACGTTTGTTCATAACCTTGACAGAACGTTCCCTGTTATCTGGGTCATACCTGAAAAAAATACTATAGTACTGAATTATTGTCATATGGTGAGGTTTACACCCACCAAACATGAATCATCACAGATTGTTAGTGTTGATGCTGTTTTAATTGATCCTCATGAATATTTAATGTGTTTTCAGGTGAATCTATAGAGTCATCATGCAGAGTACGGCGAACTACCTGTGGATGATGTCCGACCTGCTGGGTCAAGGAGCCACAGCCAACGTGTACCGCGGTAGACACAAGGTATCTGATCACCTGACACACCGAGTCCTCTGTGTTTAATCAGAAGGTTCTCTCAATGTTATGAACAACGTTCTTCCAGTAACATTAATAGAACTTTCCATTAGAGTTATCTGGACTTTAATAATAATATTAACTCTGATTTAACATCCCTCTGTAGAAAACCGGTGATCTCTACGCTGTCAAAGTGTTCAATAACCTGAGCTTCCTGCGGCCGCTGGACGTCCAGATGAGGGAGTTTGAGGTGCTGAAAAAACTGAACCACAAAAACATCGTCAAGCTCTTCGCCGTAGAGGAGGAGGTGAGACCGTGATGTCATGCGTAACTTATTTAAGCACAATGTCACTCATCAGCTTTCAGCTTACATCAGTTTAGTTTTTGAGCAGAATTCAGGGGTCGATGATGTTCTGATTCTCTTCCCCGTTTCACTTCCTCACGTGTGAAACCTGTAATACCTGTTCGCTCTGAACTCTGAACTCTGAACATCACTGTCAGTCAGAAATGTGTTGAGTTGATTGTTGATGTTTGTGTCAGTCGAACACGCGTCACAAGGTGTTGGTGATGGAGTATTGTCCCTGCGGCAGCCTGTACACGGTGCTGGAGGAGCCGACCAACGCTTACGGACTCCCGGAGGACGAGTTCCTCATCGTTCTGCAGGATGTTGGTCAGTTCTAGATTCACAAGAAAAGTAACATATTAGAAGTAACATGCATTACACTTTCTGATGTAACGAGTAAAGTAACGTGCATATTCATATCCAAGTATAACTTCACATACATCCAGTTTTGTTCCACAATAAAGCATTTGAGTTCAAAACTAAAGATTCAAAAGAGTCAAACCAAATAGATTCTGTGTTTCTACATAAAGTGGCAGGAATGAATCATCTGAGAGAGTACGGGATCGTCCATCGAGACATCAAGCCTGGGAACATCATGCGTGTGATCGGAGAAGACGGACGATCCGTCTATAAGCTGACCGACTTCGGAGCCGCGCGTGAGCTGGAAGACGACGAGCAGTTCGTGTCCCTCTACGGCACTGAGGAATATCTGGTGAGCTGAGGATGATGGGAAAGTGTGCCGTGTGTTATTCGTTGATCTCACTGTGTGCCCAGCCTGAAAAAATATGCTCTAAGAACATTTTGCCAACGATCCCATTAAGTTATGAAAAGGTTTAAACATTCTTAGAGCACATTTCTGTTGATCTCTGCGTTTGCAGCATCCTGACATGTATGAGCGAGCCGTGCTGAGGAAAGATCACCAGAAGAAATACGGAGCCACGGTGGATCTGTGGAGCATCGGAGTCACCTTTTATCACGCCGCCACCGGCAGCCTGCCGTTCAGACCCTTCGAAGGGCCGCGCAGGAACAAAGAAGTCATGTAGGTGCTGTCAAACACACCTCAGCTTCATCCGTTTGACCTTCATCTGTTAGTCACCTGATCGTTTGTGATCTCGGCAGGTATAAGATCATCACAGAGAAGCCGTCGGGCGCGATCTCAGGCCATCAGAAGTTTGAGAACGGAAAGATCGAGTGGAGCTCAGAGATGCCCATCTCCTGCAGCCTCTCAAAGTACGTGAGAGTCTCAGACGGTCTGGTTGGTGTGGAGAAGCGTGTCTGACGGTGTGTGTGTTTCAGGGGTCTTCAGAGTCTCCTCACTCCAGTGCTGGCCAACATCCTAGAGGCTGACCAGGAGAAATGTTGGGGCTTCGACCAGTTCTTCGCTGAGACCAGTGATATCTTACACCGCATCGTGGTCTACGTCTTCAGTCTGCAGCAGGCGACGCTCCACCACATCTACATTCACACATACAACACGTGAGCACACACACACACACACACACACTTGATCGTGAATCCTTTTTACAGACTGTGATTTGAACAGCTTGATATTTTTTCTCTTCGCTCAGGGCGAATCTCTTTCAGGAGCTGCTCTTCAGACGGACCAACATAACGCCGTCCCATCAGGACTTCCTCTACGAGGGCAGACGTCTCATCCTCGACCCCAACCGTCAGGCTCAGACCTTCCCCAAGACCTCCAGAGAAAATCCCATCATGCTGCTCAGCAGAGACCCCGTCAACACCGTCGGCCTGCTGTTTGAAGACCGTGAGTCTGACGCTCGTCTCGTGATGACATCAGTCATGTGATGTTTGATAATAATGATCAGTGTTAGTTAGTTTATGTTAAGTTATGCGTTGTTATTTTTTCTCACCTGGCTGAATCTCTTCCAGTCCTTGCAGGTGTTTTTTAACTCAGTAATGCATTCAACAAAAGCCTGTACAACACACACACACACACACACACACACACATCATCTGCCATACAAAAGATCTCTGAACATTACGAGTTATATTTTCTAGTGTACAACTCATTTATTGGCAGTTGAAAGTAACGTGTTTTGTTAGTTTTGTGTTTTTTGTCTGTTCCCGTGCATGCATTCGTGACTACGTTATAGAGATGAGAATTTTAATTTAGTCGTTTAAAACATGTTTAAGCAAATTAATTTAACTTTATAAAAAAAGTAATGCATGTTAGTTAAGTAATGCGTAACTTAACTCTTTACACCAAAAAGCAATCCGACTACATAATGCAGGTTACTTGTAATATTACTTGAAGTAATCAGATTACTTGTATTTCATAACCCACACCACTGATATTGATCACATGTGTTTGCAGCGAGCCCACCTAAAGTACAGCCACGCTACGACCTGGATTTGGATGCCAGCTATGCCAAGGTAAGAAACTACAGGAACTGTTCGACTAAAGTCCGTATACATTTTTTGTGAGTCATGGATCTAATCTGAGGAGGCAGCAGGTTATTTAATGACACAGTGATTCAGAGCTGTAGATCTTCTTAAGCGGAGTTTAGCTTGAGTTGATTGTAAAGATGTTTTGATTGCTTTCAGCATGTTAGTAAAGATGTCAGCCGTGTTTCTGCTCAGACGTTCGCAGGTGACGTGGGATATCTGTGGAAGACGTCCGATTCTTTGCTTTTGTACCAGGAGCTGGTGAGGAAAGCCGTCCGAGGCCTGAAGTGAGTTCATGGACCTAAAGAAACGAAGCGACTCGCTCTGATAAATTGAGCTGAATAATGACACGATTGTCTTGTGTAGAGCTGCTTTACAGCTGAAATCGAATTTGTTTCACAACTGATGAAGTTTACACTGTTATCGAACTGAATTGTTGTTGCAGTGAGCTGATCAAAGACGAGTACGGCGAGACGATGCACAAGAAAGCGGAGGTGATTCACGCGTGTAACTACTGCAGCCAGTCGCTGGAGAGAACCGAGCAGCTGTGAGTGACGCGAGTTCAGACGGTGCTTTGAGCGAGATCTCGTGTCTTCATCATCTCCGTGTGTGTGTGTGTTACAGGTGTGAGGTTCTGATGCAGGGAAACATGTTGTCGGCGGAATACGATGAAATCCGGGACACGAGGAAGAAGGTGATGCGGGTGAGATGCTGATGATTCTCCACGTCCTGTGAAGGTTTGAAGCTGCTTCATGTCAGCGCTCTCATCACGTCTGCTCTCTCTGTGCAGCTGTCCAGCTCTCTGGCCTCAATGGAGCAAACGCTGCAGGACATCAGCACCATGTTCCTGCCGGGAGGAAGTCTGACCGACACGTGGACGCAGCAAGTGGGAACGCATCCGGAAGACAGGAAGTGAGTGATTCTCCTTCAGCACTCTTTACACCGGAGAACGAGAAAAGTCGTTCGTAACACTGCCAACAGTGGCGTTCTTCCTCAGTGTTTCTGTCTTGTTTTCCAGCACACATATATAAACATTCGAAGTGAGTTTGTGTTTAAAACAAGAACAAACATCTGCCGATGGAGTCAGAGAAATAATCTCAATTCAAAGGGAAAACAAGATTATTTTTCCTGAACATTTTGCCAATAGTCATTGTGCTTAAGAATGTTTAGATATTTGGGTTACACTTGTCAGTCTTACAGTGTAATTATACATTTAAGTACTGAGTAATATTAATTAACATGCACTTCGATTACAGGGTTAGTTGCATGTAATTATGAATAATTTACTGTTAGAACTATAGTAAGTATAATAAAGCTAATAAACTGATCTTTGTAAGTGAAGACATTAGGTATGAAAGCATGTCAGTCTGACTGTTGTTGTGTTTCTCGTCGAGTGTGGAGAAGATCAAAGTTCTGCTGGACGCCATCAGCGCCATCTACCAGCAGTTCAAGAAGGACAAGGCCGAGAGACGTGAGTCTGAGTCCCTCATGAGCGCTCGTTTGCTTTTCACATCCTCCGTGTGTTTGATTCGTGTCTCGTCTCCTCAGGTTTGCCGTATAATGAAGAACAGATCCACAAGTTTGACAAGTGAGTGTGGTGTGTGTTCTGCTGCAGTTGAACTGATCGTCTGTCACACGTCACCATGACACGAGTATCTGTTTTCTGCAGGCAAAAGCTCGTTCTTCACGCCACCAAAGCGCGGGCGCTCTTCACAGACGAGTGTGCCATGAAATATCGCCTCTTCATCTCCAAGAGCGAGGAATGGATGAAGTAAGAGTCCTCCGTGCCCTCGCTCGAGTGACGCTGAGAAACAGCTGTGCACCTTCTGATTATTCTAATTAATAAATGTGTTTATCGTGTTGCTCTTGCTGAGGTTTTATAAAGCAAAAAGCTGTGAGTTCACGTGTAAAGGCTCGTTCACACAAAGAACGATATCTATAATAGAGTCCACTCCAGCGGACGATATCGTTCTGTCTCTTTAAATACTCGAGCTCGTTAAAGCAGGATGGATTCTGATTGGCTGTCAGTGTTTTTATTGTTCTTTGATAAAATATTGTTCTGTTTTTTATCGACTTCACTATTCTCTCAGTTACACTGCAAAAAAAAATTCTTGCTTAGTAGTTTTATCTTGATTTTATTGCATTGGCAGATATTTTAAGCACAAACTGACTTAATTTTGATACATTTTCAGAAAATAAGTCTTAATATCTTGTCATTTTGTTTCTCCAGTAAATTAATCTTGATTTAAGAATGTTTAGATATTTGTGCTGAAACTCTTTTTTTTGAAGTGTACATCAATTATTAAATCGTTAGTTATCGTCCTTGTTGTAAAGGGGCCTATAGTAAAAAAAGTAAAAATCACTGTCACATGACCTGCTGTATTCTGACACATGAGTGTGAGCGCAGTGATCTCATTGGCTCTTCTGCTCTGTTGCCATGGAAACTGTGACTGGAGATCAGCTGCAGTTCACTGATGAACGAACGTCTCGTTGCAGGAAGTTCCATCACGTGCGGAAGCACCTCCTGTCTCTGACCGGTCAGTTCGGCAGCATGGAACAGGAAGTGACCCTGCTCATGCAGCGCGTTTATAAAGTGAGTAAACAGGAAGTGCTCTCTGTTTAGCTGTGCTTTAATGACACAAAGATGCTAATNTTGTGTGTGTGTGTGTGTGTGTGTGTGTGTGTGTGTGTGCAGCTGATGGAGCAGCTCCCTCAGAAGATGATGCCCATGACGGCCGGTGGAATCAAACCGCAGGCGTATCTCAGTCCCAGCACACTGGTGGAGATGACGCTGGGGTGAGTGTGACGTCACTTCACATTACGCTGCGTTCACACGTGTCACAAGGGTCTGGCGGTGATGTCACTAAAGTAACTCCTCCTCCACTGACGGATCACTCCTATTGGCTGTCGCTCCCGAAAGTCGCTCTTCAATTGCATAAAGTTACACATATCTGAACTTTGTCGCATCGTTGGACACGCCCACATCCTGTCGCCAACGGTCACCATCGCCTGTCGGATCATGTGAACGCGGCTTTAGACCGGATCGTTTCAGTCATCATACACTGCAAACGTCTTCTCAAATATCTAAACATTCAGAAGTCAGGATGCATTTACTGGAGAAGCAAAATGACTTATGGAAACGTTCTCTCAAGGTTGTCTCAACGTTATGAACAAACGTTCCTCCAGTAGAGTTATCTAGTCTTTAATAATGTTCTGAAACTGTTTGCACAAAAACATCATTCACGGAACGTTATTTTTCTAAAATGTTTCAGTTGGACGTTTTTTAAATGTTTCTACTAGTTTCAGAACGTTCAGAGAACATTCAAAAGTAACGTTCTCACAATGTTTGAAAAATTATACAATGGAATGTTTCCTTAACGTTCACATAACCAAGAAAAACTTAATGGGAACGTTACAAAAATATGTTCTAGGAACATTTTTCTTCGCTGTTTCTGTTTTGTAATAATAAAAAAAGCATCAAAATGAAGCAAGTTTGTGCTTAAAACTAGAACTAGTGTCAGAAAAATAAACTTTTGAGACTTTTAATGAGATTATTTTCTGACTCTGTATGCAGATATTTGTTCTTGTTTTAAACACTTTTCAGTAAACAAGTCTTAATATCTTCAGTCATTTCTCTTCTCCAGTAAATGTTTCTTGATTTAAGAACGTTTAGATGTTTGTGCTGGAAAACGAGACAGAAACACTGAGGAAGAACGTCATGTTTACAGTGTTTCATACGTTAGATTGGTGTGAGGAACGTTATTCCCAATCCTTCATCTGTGCTTGTATAATGTAAGAATGTCTTCTGTGGATGGATGTTCATCGAGTGAGATTTAATTCACGGTCATATTCTCTCCAGGATGAAGAAGCTGAAGGAGGAGATGGAGGGAGTGGTGAAGGAGCTGGCGGAGAACAACCTGTTCCTGGAGAGGTGAAGCTTCAGCGCTTCTCACAGGACAGATTCACCGTCAGAATCCTCTCTGTTATTCAGGCGTGTGGTTTTGTGTTTCAGGTTCGGCACGCTGACGGTGGACGGCGGCATCAGGACCGTGGATCGGATGTGACGGATCTGAACTCTGTCAGTTGTACATATGAATAGATTGTAAATACACACGTCAGACGCGGCCGAAACTCTTCTTCATGCCATTATTTTAATCTTGCGTTGATTCTCTGAATGTGAACATCAAACTAGAGTTGCTATTCAGTCCAAATAAGTGATTTTGTCATGAAAATGAAGTATATCTCATCAGTTTGATCCACAAACATCTGCGGTTATTAAACGCTCTTGTGTTCCTGCAGCCTAGCTCACAGATACGTTATAAGAACGTTCTGCTAACGTTTCCAGTCCATTGTATCATTCTATAAACATTATGGGTGTAATTTCTGAACGTTCTGAAACATTTAAAGAATGAATGTTTTTGTGAGAACATTGTTAAAGCTCAGATAACTGAACGAACGTTCTATTGACGTTACTGGAAGAACGTTTGTTCGTAACGTTGAGAGAACGTTCTGTCAGCTGGGCGAAAAGCTACTAAATGACTGTAATGTTTCTCTGTGTAAATGAAAACTATTTATAGACATTAAATGAACATCAGTTCTGATAAAACCTTCATGTGTTTCTCATCTTTAAACGTTCACTTGAAGCATCGGTTCTGAAAGAGGCGTGTGATTCGCACAGCAGTGATTGACAGCTCGTTCCTGACCGCTTCAGCTGGTTCTATCAGAGACATTTGAGCGCTGGGGTCAAAGGTCAACACAAGGGAATGTGAGCGGCTCAAAACTGAATGTGTGTCTGTAACTGAAATTAGAAATGATCTTCCTCACACACACACACACTGAGGATACAGCTATTAGTCGCCATGACAACAGACACAAAAGAACAACCCCTGCTCATCAGCTGTTGCCATGGCAACACCCTCAGACCACAGCATCAGCACCAACGTGACAAACGCTCGACAGATTCATTTCATCCACTCCTATAATGACACTGAAGAACAAACCCTGCAGGTCACGTGACACACCGCATCACTGACGTCAGAGCGGATAATAAACAGCTGCATCACAGTGGCTTTATAAACAAGCTAAATGATGTATTCATGAAAGGTTAATGAATATTTAATGTGTAAGTGAATATCATTAATGGCTCAGGACGAAAACAAAACAACGAATCCGTGTTTTATATGAGACAAAACAAACAGTTCGTGGCTCTTATGAATAATTCATGAGCAAAATCAAACTGCCGCGTCACGGATTTACATACAGGGATCTGATCTGAGTGCGCGCGCGTCCGCGGGTCTGATGAGAAGAGTGCGCGCGCTCGCGCTCGTACGTGTATCTGCTCGCCTCTGGAGATGCGCGTGGATGCTGTGGTTGATTTGTCAATCTGAGGAAACGTGAAGAAACGACGCGGATTCATGATGGAGGGAATAAACGATCCGAGGAGGAGAAGAAGAAGAAACAGCTTCAGACTCTGAGGTGCGTTTCATGACGAAAACAACACGACGCTCGCGTTACTGACGCGCATCTTCATGAACACGATCAGGAGAATATTTGAGAAATGAGCGTTTGTGCGGATATTGATCATAACTGGCCTTCAGCGATGATGAACCTTGGGGTGTCAATAGTTTAACAAATAACATTACATGTTCTAAAAACGTTCTTATTAAGTTATGAAAACGTTATTTCTTGAATGAAACGTTTTTTTCTTGATTATGTGAACGTTTAGGGAACATTCCATTTTATCATTCTTCGAAGATTATGTGAACGTTACTTTTGAATGTTCTCTGAACGTTCTGAAACAAGTAGAACATTAAAAACGTTAGATGAACATCCAACTAAAATATTTCAGAAAAAAACGGTGTAAATAAATTTGTTCTAACGTTCTGAGAACATTATTAAAGGTGCCCTCGAATGAAAAATTGAATTTATCTTGGCATTGTTGAATAACGAGTTCAGTACATGGAAATGACATACAGTGAGTCTCAAACTCCATTGTTTCCTCCTTCTTATGTAAATCTCATTAGTTTAAAAGACCTCCGAGGAACAGGCGAATCTCAACATAACACCGACTGTTACGTAACAGTCGGGATCATTAATATGTACGCCCCCAATATTTGCATATGCCAGCCCATGTTCCCAATATTATGAAAGGCATTAGACAAGGGCAGGACATCTGGATCTGTGCACAGATGAAGCATCAGACTAGGTAAGCAAGCAAGAACAGCAGCGAAAAATGGCAGATGGAGCAATAATAACTGACATGATCCATGATATCATGATATTTTTAGTGATATTTGTAAATTGTCTTTCTAAATGTTTCGTTAGCATGTTGCTAATGTACTGTTAAATGTGGTTAAAGTTACCATCGTTTATTACTGTATTCACGGAGACAAGAGCCGTCGCTATTTTCATTTTTAAACACTTGCAGTCTGTATAATTCATAAACACAACTTCATTCTTTATAAATCTCTCCAACAGTGTAGCATTAGCCGTTAGCCATGGAGCACAGCCTCAAATCAGATGTAAACAATATAACAGTATACAATACCCACATAATCCGACGCATGCATGACGAACACTTTGTAAAGATCCATTTGAGGCTTATATTAGCTGCGTAAACTTTGTTTAGGCGCTGTTTAAGGCAAGCGCGAGCTCCGTGGGCGGGAGCACGCGATTTAAAGGGGCCGCACAGAATAAATCGGCGCGTTTATAATGATGCCCCAAAATAGGCAGTTAAAAAAATTAATAAAAAAAAATCTATGGGGTATTTTGAGCTGAAACTTCACAGACACATTCAGGAGACACCTTAGACTTATATTACATCTTTTAAAAACATGTTCTAGGGCACCTTTAAAGACTGGATAACTTTGAACGAACGTTCTATTAACGTTACTGGAAGAACGTTTGTTCATAACGTTGAGAGAACCTTGACAGAACGTTCTGAGTTAATCTGAGGCAAATTTATGTCCTAAAAACATTGTGAACAGTGATTTGAAATGTTTCTAAAAGGTTAAAATGACCTATTTTTGTCGTGATCAGAACGTTATTTAAAAGTTAACGATGTTCAGCACAACATTCTCCTCCTAACCATATTTTACTCGCAAATACAACATTAATTGAATGTTTATTTGTAAATATATCCCAAGTAGGTTGACATTAAAACATCATAAATAACATAACGATATTCCAAAAATGTTCTCAGAACGTTTTCTCTCGACGTTATGAGAACATTCATCAAGTAAAAAAAACAATGTTGTTCAGCATCATGAGAACGCATATCAGATCTTAATAATGTTATAAGAAGATGTTGTTTAAAGAATGTTTTCTCTGGGATGCTGATGAATTACACTGAGATCAGCACAACACACCCGATGAGCGTCTCTGGAGGAACATCTCTGTCTCTGATGGCTTTAATAGAATATAAACTCTCTGGACGATCTCGCACACAACGCTTTAATTCACTGATAAACATTAACCCTCTATGGAATGATTATGTTTCTACAGACAAGATTTGAGTTTTGCTCAATCACAGATCTGAGCCGTTAGTGTTTTCTCTCTAGAACTGAGAATAAATAATCATCCTTCACTCACCTTCATGCCATCTGCTCTTCTCCTGTAAACACCATGAGACTATCATGATCTCCACGCTTCTGTCTCTGTAATCAGACACACTCGGCGCAGGTGATGACGAGTCTCTGCTAACGAGCTGATCAACTCAATCGGGTGTTCAAGCGCTCAGTTGATTTGAATGTGTCCCTGCATCCCAATGTGCAAACTATCCACCCTATCCGCACTAAATAGTATTGAAAATTACTAAAGTCACATACTATTCAGGATGGATAGTTTGCACATTGAGACGCAGGCTATGTTTTTAATGCTTGTTTCCTCACATCTCAGTTTCTGACCTCAAATCCTTCAGCAGTGTTGTGTGTGTAAAACAGAAAAACAGAAAATGAAAGGTTCTAGAGGACCAAACCAGAGAAATCATCGGGTGACGGCGTAGATTAGCTCGGCACAACAGCCGTGGAAACACGTTAGACACGGAAAACAGATGATGGCAGATTCTGCTGTTAGAAGAACATGATCAAAAACACGGTTCTAGATCAGAAGATGTTCATGTGCTCAACCTTTAACCTTATATGATCACACAGCTCTCTATAATCATTTGGATGTATATTATATCCAGTCTTTCCTGCAGACACACAGTTCACTCGTGTAAAGCGAAAAATATTATATAGCAAATCTCAACTGCCTGATTGTTTAAATCATTGCAAGATACAAACTATATTATTATCGCACAGCTCTTATTCCTAGTAAAGCTGCAGTGAAACAGTGTTCATTATGAGATGAGGTGATGTAACTGTACCTGTCGTGTCTTTCAGCTTTGATCCGACACAGAGAGGCAGATGATGTACTTCCTGTCCATGGAGGGCGTAAAGCCTTCGTTCCACTCCGCCGTCCTCTTCAACTACTCCGACAGGAACGATTCCTTCACGCCGCCGTCCGGATCTCCAACGCCGCTCATCTGTCGCCTGGACGCCTCCTCGTCCGCCGCCTCCCTCCAGAGCAACGGCTCGCTGACCTCGTACGACCTGACCCCGGCGGAGGTCACGCTCCTCGGGCTCGTCTTCGGGGTGTTCTGGGTCATATCGGTTCTGGGAAACTCGCTGGTGTGTCTGGTGATCCATCGGAGCCGCAGAACTCAGTCGACGACCAACTACTTTGTGGTGTCCATGGCGTGTGCGGACCTGCTGCTGAGTCTGGCCTGCGCGCCGCTGGTTCTGCTGCAGGTGTCGGCGGGTCACTGGCCTCTGACCGCGGCCGCGTGTAAGGCCGTGCGCTACCTGCAGCATCTGTGCCCCGGCGTCCAGGTCTACGTGCTTCTGTCCATCTGCGTGGACCGGTTCTACACCATCGTGTACCCGCTGAGCTTTAAAGTGTCCCGCGAGAAGGCCAAGCGGATGATTTTGGCGTCCTGGCTCTTCGACGCGGCCTTCGTGTCGCCGTGCTTGTTCTTCTACGGATCCTCCTCGTCTCGAAACCACTGCGACTTCTTCCTGGCGGACAGCTGGGACGGGTTGGCGTATGCGGTCGCGCACTTGCTCTTCGGGTTTTTGGTGCCGGCGCTGCTCATCGTGTCCTTCTACCAGAGGGTGGTGCGGTACATCTGGAGGATCGGCGCCGACGGACGAACGGTGCGCAGGACCATGAACATCGTCCCCAGGACTAAAGTCAAAACCATAAAGATGTTCCTGATGCTCAACGGCATGTTTCTGCTCACCTGGACGCCGTTTTACGTAGCACAGCTGTGGCACCCGAAAGAGGCGTCGGGCTCCGGCAGACAGGGGGCGCTGTTCTTCATCGCCGTGGCTTGGATCTCCTTCAGCTCCACGGCGTCCAAACCCACGCTCTACTCCGTGTACAACGCCAACTTCAGGCGCGGCATGAGAGAGACGTTCTGCATGTCGTCCATGAAGTGTTACCGCAGTAACGCCTACACCATCACCGCCAGCTCGCGGATTGCGAAAAAGAACTACGTGGGCGTGGTCGATCTGCCCGTGCCGGCAAAGACCCTCATCAAAGACTCGGTTTACGACACTTTTGACCGAGAAGCAAAGGAGAAGAAATTAGCATGGCCTATTAGCGCTAACCCACCCAACACTTTTGTATAGAGGCTCGCGGTTGTCGTAAAGCAACGGTTCACTAAGAAATTAATGTCAACTCGTTATAAACCCAGTGCTGTTTCTCAAAAAGCCTGTGGAACGACATCCCAACTAACAAAACTATATCCTAAGAACATTTAAAAATCATACGTTTTAAAAACGTTACGCGAACGTTAAGGAAACATTCCATTTTATTATTCTTCAGACATTTTGGAAACGTTCTGAAACAAGTTGTAACATTTAGATTAACGTTACTGGAAGCACGTTTGTTCGTAACGTTGAGAGAACGTTCTGAGAATGTTTCCTGTCAGCTGGGGTGCGGCTGAGTAAACAAAACCAAATTTGGAGTGAACTGTTGCTTTAACTGCACCACGATCACTGAAGGTGCGATCACAGCGATATTTCAGGCGAAAAAAGGTACGTCTCGTCGAAAGTCTAGAGACACTTTCAAAACAAGCCGCTTTCTGTCGGTCAGCACAGCGGATTCGATGAAAACATTAGCGAAACTATTTCTGTTGGAATAACTGGATTTCGCCTGGGAAATCAGCAGTAAATGTGAACGCACCTTAATTAGAATTAAATCTGTTGAAATGCAAAAACGTGGTGCTAACTGTGAGTTCAACAAACCGCTGACTGACCAATGAAAGGCAGCGTTTGACCGTCACATGTTCTTCTGTTTGTGTTTCTGGTCAGTGTGTGATCCTACAGGATTCATGTTAATCTGCGGAAGATGCGTTTGTGTTTTTTGTGCCTGTAGTTACAGATAAACTTTGTCTCATAGTTTTGTGTGTCGTTTCATGATGCAGGACAGACGTGTCCCTGTGATTTTACAATTAAACGTTCTGTACGATTCAAACTAAACCCTCTGTCTGCTTGTTCCTTAGCTGTTGACTGAGAATGTGTTTTACTAACGCTGCCAATGAATCAAAATAGTTTCAGAAAACAGAACGAACCGTTCAGAAACAGCTTTTAATGGAGGGTCACAGGAGTGTTTGGGGCTCTGAGAACAGTAGTGTAAAAATGTTAGATTACACTAAATAAATAAATTTGATCAAAATAAAAATGAATGAACACTAAAATTACAAAATTAATTATACTAGCCCTAACCCTGTTAAAAAAAATGAATAAACAGTGAAAATAAATACATTAGATTAAAATGAATTGAAATAATTATTTCATTTAAAAACAAATAATTTGATTAAAATACAGAAATAAAATTATGCTTAAATAATAAATACGTTTGAATAAAAAAATTTGAATAAATAAAATGTTATTTAAATAAAAAACTACATAAAAACATTTGATTAAAATAGATAAGCAATTAAAATAAAAAATTATACTAGCCCCAAAATTATTTTTTAAATAAATAGTGAAAATAAATACATTAGATTAAAATGAATCAATTAAAATAAATATTTTATGTAAAATTAAATTAAATAAATAACTATTTGATATTGTCACACGGACGATTCTGACGACTCTGTTGTTATTCGGGGTGAGAGCAAAGGGATTTAATGAAACAAATCATGATCAGGGTGTTTTTGAACAAATCTCTTGAATGAATGATTCAATGACTCACTCAAAGACTTGTTTCATTACTGAGATTTCAATGGACAATGAAAACACTGCAGAGTCTCTTAAAGTCTGAAATACATCAGAGCTGATGAACTTGAAGAGCTCTAATAATGAGGCAAGAAAGACGAAGATTCAGATTCAGGTTTATATTGTACAGGTATTCAAGATCACAAAGCAAAGCTACATGGTTTAATAAGACATGCTTATAATCCTGCAACAAATTACAACCTACATTTCAAACACGTCATATAAAAATATACATTTCAGCTCTAACATTTTATGACTCGGGAGAATTTACACTAATAAAAACGATCTGGACGCGGGTTTGTTTGGGCAGATCAACACCGATGAAACGGTTTTACATTCATCACATGTTTGTTTTGGGATCATAACTCATCTGTGTTGGAATTTATTCGTTTGTGGCAAACCGACCAAATCGAGGAAAAAGACGAAACTTAAAAGTACAAAAATTAGAGCTTTTAAGGAAAGTGCTTTAAAGGTTAGTGATATAAATATAAGATCAACAACAAACTAAACAAGTCTATTTGTACAAGAGGAGAGGGGAAGTAAGTGCTACGCGTTGAAATCATTCAAATGGTTGTAAAGTGCAAAAAGATTTTGGCAACAGTCCGTTTTATAATGTCTAATATCTAACGTCGTAATGGATTAAACAGATTATATCACACATCATCACATTCATCATCAAAAAGGCTCCAAAATAAATATATAAAGGAAGAGGAAATGTTTACAAATCACACAGAACATTCCAGACAAAACCTGAACCATATAGATGCACATGAACTGAAGGTGATGTCATTGTGAATTTGTACTCGGGAATGAAGCTTATTTAAGACTCTGAGACGTCCGATTATTAAGAAGCGTCTCATAAACACTGTGTGAAGGAACATACAGGATCCACACGGATCTTCCCTTCTAAGACGTCTTGTTCGCGGTGGATCCGTACTTGCCGTTCTTGGGGATCTTGTTGCTGGAGCTCTGAGGCGCTTTCTGCTCGTCTCCGGTTAAAAGGGCTTTGATTTCCGACGGGATCTTCCCCTGATCCATGGCCAAACACCACTGCTTGTACTGCGGACACAACAGCACAGGCACAGTCAGAGAGACTCAGTTACTGATTCAGAGAATCGATTCCTCACCGAGGCTTTCCATTCTTTTATATTATTCATGAAAGTTTGGAGGAACACGTTCACATGATCTCGACGTGAACAGGACATAAAGCTGGCAGAAATTAGCTTCTCGTAATATGAAGCTTTACCTCTAATTCTGGATCAATTGAGAATCATGATTTTTTGTGTGTGTTTTGAATAGAGATCATGATTAAGAACAGACAACTAAAAATAATGTGATTTACTAGAGGTTCAGACAAGATGTTAATTGCTGCAGTCTATTTAAAATGCCTTTTTTTAAATCAGTTTGAATGAATGATTCAATGACTCACTCAAAGACTGGATGAATCAGCGTTTTTGAGCAAATCTCTTAAATGAATGATTCAATGACAAATACATTTTTTAACAGTCACTTGTCGCCACCTTCTGGTGTAACATTGTAACTGATACAGTCGTTATTTGAAGCATCAAGTTACTTTCAAAAGGTGATTTACTCTGTTTTGATCGCTACTGTAGACATCAGTGTTTATATCCAAACTATAAACTTTTATCCCAGTACTTTTGTGATGATCTGAATTATTGTGAGACAGAAATAATGATGCGGTGTGTTTGAAAAGACTGTCTTTTAGCTCTTTTGAATTGAAAAAGGCTCTTAAAGAGCAGTCGGCTCTGGATTCCCAACACCTCGGAATGGACGGTGCTTGGAGATGAAGGTGAGCCGGTGTTTACCATGTCCAGCTCCTCTCGCAGCGCACAGATGGCTCTCTCTTTGCTGGACACCAGCTCCTCCAGATACTGGTAGCGCAGCTTCTTTCTGGCGCGACACTCTCGGGCGCTCTGACGGCTGCGCTCCAGCTTGGCCTTCAGGTCGATCTTGGCAGGTTTGCGGCCGCGTTTGCCTGGTTTCTTCACTTTAACAGCCACCATCTGCAGATCACAAGAGACCTGATATAAGACACTCATTTAAAAACAACACAATGAGAGACAGAAGTGCTGAAAACAACATTTACAGACTGTCTTTTGTAGAGACTGATTTTGCATCAACACTAAACTGAATTGATTGCCCAGCTAACAGGGAACGTTCTGGCAAGGTTCTCTCAACGTTATGAACAAACGTTCTTCGAGTAACGCTAATAGAAAGTTTGTTCAAAGTTATCTGGTCTTTAATAATGTTCTCAAAACGTCACAAAGAAAACATTTACACATCGTTTTTCCCCCTGAAACGTTTCATTTGGACGTTTTTTTAAATGTTTCATAACGTTCACATAATGTTTAAATAATGATACAATCCCATAACCAATAACACCCGTTTTAAAGCATCTGGATGTGTTGAACATTAAGGAATAAGGTTTATGTTAATGCGAGTCATTCTCAGAACATGTTTGTTAGCTGGCGGGACTGTGGTAAAGATGGCATCAATATTACATTTTAATACCATGATTCCTGTACAGTGACATTAATATGCTACTCCAAAGAACATTATGGCACATAATCTGTGGTGTAACTTTAGTTGTGACTGAACTGAAGTGACATTAATCCAGTTAGAAAACATGAGCTTAATGTTCATTTGTTCATTTAGCGCACCTTACTGTCATCCATCGCGTGTTTTCCACTCAGCGTGGGTCTTCAGTCGTGAGCTTATCCTCGATCATTCAACTTTAATCGATTAGAGAGACCGATTGAGATGATTTTTAACCAATTTTACAGCGGAACTGGCTGTGTTTTTAACCGAATGCTAACAGAGCTCTTCCGGTTCTGGCGCAGGTGACGCCTACCGCGCTGCATGCTGGGACCTGTAGTTTCTTCCTGATTTGGCACTAAATAATTCTAGAAAGATCAGCAGGGTTACACATGAGAAACTAACATTACTTATGTTTTTATATATGTGAGTTACAGACAGTGACATTTAAATTACATCGAATCATTCAGCAATATTAGCCAACAACACTTTCAACAGCTACACTAAATTATTATTATTGTTGTTGTTGTTTTTGTTATCATCATTGTTAATAATAATACAGGTGGTATTACAGTTATTTTAAATATTTCTGAAGTATCATGTGCCGTGTTGTCGTGTGTGATCGAGTCTTTCATGTTGTAAATGTGTGTGTGAGTTCAGACATGAACACCTGCTGCTGCTGTCAGTGTCACAGCGACACACACACACACACACACACACACACTCTGAACGAACGTTCTATTAATGTTACTGGAAGAACGTTTGTTCATAACGTTGAGAGAACCTTGACAGAACGTTCTGAGAACATTATTGAAGACCAGATAACATTGAACGAACGTTCTATTAATGTTACTGGAAGAACGTTTGTTCATAACGTTGAGAGAACCTTGCCAGAACGTTCTGACAACATTATTAAAGACCAGATAACATTGAATAAACGTTCTATTAATGTTACTGGAAGAACGTTCGTTCATAACGTTGAGAGAATCTTGCCAGAACGTTCTGAGAACATTATTAAAGACCAGATAACATTGAATGAACGTTCTATTAACGTTACTGGAAGAACTTTTGTTCATAACGTTGAGAGAACCTTGCCAGAACGTTCCCTGTCAGCGAGGAATCAACACAGTAGAGGGTTTATATGTCACTTGTAATACGTCACGAGTGTGTAATTAATAGAGTTCCGAAGCTCCGCCTCATTTACACTCATTTACAGTCTTTTACACAGATTTTACACACTTTCCGTCCACATGAAGAGCTGAGCGCCGGGTTCTGTGCTCATGAGTGGATCTGAGCGTTTATTCTCTGATCTTCAGGGCGTTTATTGAGAGTTTGAGCCGGTTTGTCTCTCAATGACGCCATGATGTTATTTTTACCCGATGAGCTCACGAGCGCCTCAGAGTTCACCAGGGCCGAACTAATCGACTTTAACTAGTTTAACTACCCATCTGACCACCTCATCTGTGGATTTACTTCAAAATGAGACGGACTGAAACTTTCACGGTGAGTTTCGGAGTTAAATGAGGAATAAATCGCGGAGGCCGCAGTGTGTGTGTGTGTGTGTGTGTGTGTGTGTGAGACACGATGTTCTTCTTAGTTTCGTTTACTGTTTGTCTGAGTAAAGTTAGTAAAAATGATTTTAAAGTTCTAGAAAGTAGCGCGTTCAGCTTCTTTACTCTACTGTCATTAAATAAGATATATGTGTGTGTGTGTGTGTGTGTGTGTGTGTGTAAATGAGGAAATGATGTTATTATCTAAAGGAGACTGAATATACTGAAGCACTGAAAACACTCGTGACGTACTCAAATGTTCAGCTGTAAAGTACTGTAGTAATATTATGGTATTGTGATGTATCTCACACACACACACACACACACAGACACACACACACACACACACACGCACGCACGCACACACACACACACACACACACGCACGAAACTGAATGATTACCATATTTGTGTACCTTTTACTCAGTATTTAAGAGAATACTATAGTATTACCACACTGTATTCTCTTCTTTATTAGATAATAACATAATTTTCTTCATTTGTATGTCAAAAGATCTGCTAAATGAATAAATGTAAATCTGTCCTAATAATAATCATGGTACTACAGTCAGATCTTTAAGTAAAAACATGGTAATAATGCCATGTTAAGTGTTGGTCACATGATCACGTCTCTCATTTCAGGATATTTCTGTAAGGGAAGTTCAACATGTTTATTTCAGCAGTGGCATCATAAAAATCACCTGTGAGGAACAGAAAGCGACCGTGTTTTTGTTTGTGTGACTCAGTTTCTCGGGTTTCAAACACAGTTTAGATTAAAGACGGCGTTTCCCATCAGGCGTTCCTGTTCCTGCAAACATGATGTTCTTCCTCAGAGTTTCTGTCTCGTTCTCCAGCACAAACATCTGAACATCCTTAAATCAAGAAACATTTACTGGAGAAGCAGAATGACTGAAGATATCGAGTCTTGTTTTCTTCCGAGTTTGATCTCTAGATCATCATGGTTCCTTCACAGCTCGTTATCGTCTCCTCGTTAAGCAGGAGACGCTCATTAGGCTCCCAGAGGTTTGTTGTGGTCGGGAATCTCGCTATGAGGAACTCGTCAGGTTCTGGAGGAATCGAGAATTTCCCCTCGTAAAACCAAACATATTCACGTCACTCCTTTTCATTTCCACAAATGTATAATTGGAAAAAGAAGCTGGTTAAATCAGGATCTTGTGTGACCTTTGACTTTATAAAGCAGCTAGTTGTGTCGGTCTAATCTAGTCAAGTCTTTTTTTAGCACTTTAAACTAAACAGATTCAGAGCAGTGAAATGCCAGTGAGGTCAGAAAAATAATCTTGTTTTCCCTTTGAATTAAGTGTATTTTTCTGACTCCATTGGCAGATATTTGTTCTTGTTTTAAGCACAAACTCACTTCATTTTGATCTTAATATCATTTCTCTTCTCCAGTAAATGCATCTTGATTTGTGAATGTTTAGATGTTTGTGCTGGAAAACCAGACAGAAACACTGAGGAAGAACATTAGTTTTTGCAGTTCTTGTACATTAAAGATATTTCTAAAATTGACCTCCGAGACTGAAAACTCATTGACAGGCTTCACAGCGTCTGTGGTTTGATTTCAGCAGCGTTTGATCTGTTTGTGTTCAGATGGACGGGTCAAAGTCCTCCAGCGCTATTATCTCTATCGGGCAGGTTGAGCTGTTAACCTTCGGCCAGGAGAAAATCCCACAGCAAACAGTTTTAATTCATCTCGGCCTCTGCAAACACGCAGGGAAGGTCAGAGAAAATTGAAAACCGGCTTGAAGAAGAAACCAATGCCAATGACGTTCAGCTTTACCACAATTTACACAGTCATTAATCACCGGGAGCTCAAGCTCAGTGTTTGTGTGCCGTTCATTAGTGTCAGTGAAAGAAATCAGCCGTTAGCAGGTCCAGAAATAAACATCACGGCTCCTGTAATCAGATCTGTTTCACACACGCTCCAGTTTCATGTTATTATTAGAAGGAAGCGCAAGATGCAGAAACTCTCGTTTTGTTGAATATTTGATGGGAAATTGTGATGACATCACATGATCTCACGTTCACTTCCGTCTCGCTCAGATCCAGAGATTTACATATGGAAGCTTGTTTCCGCCATGGAATAAGAATTAAAAAATGTAATTGCAACTTTGAGTTTATAATTTGCAATTCTGACTTTTTTCTCGCAATTCCAAGTTTATAACTCGCAATTCTGACTTTTTTCTCACAATTCCGAGTTTATAACTTGCAATTCCGAGTTTATAACTTGCAATTCCGAGTTTATAACTTGCAATTCTGACTTTTTTCTCACAATTCCGAGTTTATAACTTGCAATTCCGAGTTTATAACTTGCAATTCTGACTTTTTTCTCGCAATTCCGAGTTTATAACTTGCAATTCCGAGTTTATAATTTGCAATTCCGAGTTTATAACTTGCAATTCCGAGTTTATAATTTGCAATTCTGACTTTTTTCTCACAATTCCGAGTTTATAACTCACAATTCCGAGTTTATAACTTGCAATTCCGAGTTTATAACTTGCAATTCTGACTTTTTTCTCGCAATTCCGAGTTTATAACTTGCAATTCCGAGTTTATAACTTGCAATTCCGAGTTTATAACTCACAATTCCGAGTTTATAACTTGCAATTCCGAGTTTATAATTTGCAATTCTGACTTTTTTCTCACAATTCCGAGTTTATAACTTGCAATTCTGAGTTTATAACTTGCAATTCTGACTTTTTTCTCACAATTCTGAGTTCATAACTTGCAATTCTGAGTTTATAACTTGCAATTCTGACTTTTTTCTCGCAATTCCGAGTTTATAACTCACAATTCCGAGTTTATAACTCACAATTCTGACTTTTTTCTCGCAATTCCAAGTTTATAACCTTAAAAAAAAAATTACCTTAAACTGAAATGCAAATTTTTTGAAAAAAGTCAGAATTGCAGGTTATAAACTCGCAATTGCGTGAAAAATTCAGAAGTCGTAATTACCTTTTTATTCTGTGGCGGAAATAAGCTTCTGTAGTGTTGTGAAAAGCACTATACAGATAAACTTGAGTTAAACAGTCATTTGAGAGGCCGTGTGTGTTCCAGATCAGACGTCTGTGTGTGTGACTGTTGTGTGTGTGTCTCCGCAGGAGCTCTTGATGATGAAGCGCAGCGGTGATGATCGAGGTGCATGAGCTCCGTCTGTATGGAGCCCCTGTAATGCTGTGAAAGAAACCCCATCAGCCCACTGTCTCTCACACACACACACACACACACACACACACACACTCACTCACAGTCTCAGTGTCAGTGAGTTTTTCCTCGAGTTTCCTCTTGCTCTTTTGGCCGCCTGCCGAACGCCATCAGGGTGACATCATCATCATCGTCATCATCATCAGCTGCGCTACAATGGGGCCGTTCATCTCCTGAGGGCCGAGAGAGACAGAGACGGACTGAGGGATTGTGGGTATGTGTGAGTGCGTGTGCGGCGCTCGGCCCATCGGGCCCGAGGGTCTGGTGGCGCTGCTGGAGGGCGGTCTGGACCACGTGCTGCTGATCGACAGTCGTCCGTTCGTGGAGTATAACGCCTGTCACATCCTGGAGGCTGTCAACGTCAACTGCTCCAAACTGATGAAGAGGAGATTACAGCAGGACAAGATCCAGATCAGTGAGCTGCTGCAGCACTCGGCCAAGAGGAAGGTGATGATGGAATAATCACACACTCACACTACAGCAGATGATCAGCAGAGGGCGACTTTTTATCTCACATTTCTGAGTTCATATCTCACGAGAAAAAAGACAGGATTGTGAGATATAAAAACTCGGAATTGCGAGAAAAAAGTCAAGATTGTGAGATATAAAAACTTGGAATTGCGAGAAAAAAGTCAGGAATGTGAGATATAAAAACTTGGAATTGCGAGAAGAAAGTCAGGAATGTGAGATATAAACTCGACATTGAAAGAAAGAATGTTAGTTCTATGTATGTTTTGTTAGTTTTCATTTTAGTTTCTGTTGTAGTTTTCGTTACAATTATTATTATAGTTTTCGTTATAGTTATCATTATTGGTGTGAATGGGCCATTGAATCATTGGTTCTTTAAAAACGCGGATTCATTCCGAAAGGAAACACCGCTGTGTGTTGCTCAGAGACTGTGGCTTTATAGGTAATATTTTCATTGGCAAAACTGAGCAAAAACTGACAATACTGTGTCTGAACTATAGCACAATATTAACTTCTTATTTATTAAGCAGTTGTATAAAATCAGCAGTGTGTGTGTGTTCATATAACAAATGAAACAAACAAGCCATCGTCTCTCACAAAGGCCATTGAGACGCCTTAGCAACAGGTTGCCGAGTGACCTCATCCCATAGTTATCTGTGCACGCTTCCCTTTTCAAACATTAAGCTACTAACTAGAGTAGTTAACTACACTGACACAACAGAACACTGAGGATCAGATTAAACTAAAACAGATACTTTTACTCTAAATAAACCAGTTTGTAACTCAATGTGTGTGTGTTTTCAGCTGGAGCTCCAGGGTCAAGAGGTCGTGGTGTATGACCAGAGCTCGTCTGACCCCGCCTCCCTGTCACCTGACGCCTTTCTCAGCGTCCTTTTGGCCAAGCTGGAGAAGAGCTTCCCATCAGTCCACCTGCTCTCAGGTGAGCCGAACACATCAAACATCACTAGTACTAGTGCTCATACTGACTGTGTGTGTGTGTATGTGTGTGTGTGTGTGTGTGTGTGTGTGTGTGTGTGTGTGTGTGTGTGAGTGTGTCACATTAACCGCTGACATCACACAGGAAGTGAATCCAGAGATGGAGGATGTGAGAAGAGTTCTGAAGCTCGAATACGTCACTAATTGTTTCGTGTGTTTTACTGTAATGTGAGAACATGAACATATTTCCCTCTGGGTTTTTTCTTTGATTGATTCGGGGGGGTTAGTTGTCAGGTGATGATGTCATCGGTGGGGAAACAGACTGATAATCAGGTCATGTGATTGTGTAACGCTAGAACACACGGTTACTGATCTATCGGGAGATCAATAAATGAGATCAAGAGCAATTAACATGAACAAACACTCGTCGTCTGACTGATCCAGCTGATTAACGCGATCATTAACAGGAACGACTGAGAGACACAATTCATCTGCTTTCACTCATATTCAGCATGTTTGACGCCAGACCCTACAATCACGCTCTCCTCAGCACACGAATCCTTCGTGAGCGTCTCTTTCCGAGGCTCAGTCTGTCTTCATTGTCCGCAGGTGGTTTCGCCGAGTTCTCGCACCTGTTCCCGGGTCTGTGTGAAGGGAAGTCCACGCTGGTGCCGTCCTGCATCTCTCAGCCCTGCCTCCCCGTGAGCAGCAGCGGGCCGACGCGGATCCTGCCGCACCTGTACCTGGGCTGCCAGAGAGACGTGCTCAACCAGGTGAGGTTCACTGCAGCGTGAGGGCGTCTGACGCGGGTCAGAACACGTGCTGATGCGTGTGACGTGTTCCCGCAGGAGATCATGCAGCAGAATGACATCGCTTACGTGCTCAACGCCAGCAACACCTGCCCCAAACCGGACTTCATCCCAGAGTCGCACTTCCTGCGGGTTCCGGTCAACGACAGCTTCTGTGAGAAGATCCTGCCCTGGCTGGACAGATCGGTGGAGTTCATAGGTCAGACAGGGTCACATGACCGAGCTTGTGATGCATTAGTGCCGCCCACTTTTTTCGTTCATTTTTCAGCATTGCATACTTTGATTTAAAGCCAAAAACCATTTGAAAACAGGAATATTTTTATATTTAATTAATTTTTTGTTTTTATGTTTAATTTAAAATGTTAAAATTTCACTTAAATGTAATACTTATTAAAATTAAATATTAGCTAAATTAAATCGTTTAATTTTAACTATTTAATTACATTTTTAATTAAATATGAAAAAAATAAAATAGAAATGAAATAAGAAATTGGTGATCAAAAATGTTACAAACAAAAAGAAAGATATGAGACTTAACGGGTATAATGAGGAAAAACTACAATCCCATGAGGCATTGCAAATGACATAACCAGATTAAAAATAAAGGGAGAAAAATCTAATTATTCATTTAAAGTTGTATTGTTTCTATAGAAAACTATGCACACACACACACACACACACATATATATAATGTGACTGCTCTTTTGGCGCAATTTGATCATCACGACTGATTGGTGGAATTTTCTGCACAGTATCATGGGTAATGTAGTTTTTTTTTTAATGTAGCAATAAAGTCTGTCTTTAAAGGTTTATAAGTTATCATTAAAAATCAGTTCCCTCTTGAGAAAATGAATGAGTTTGTACTTCTGGAACCGACTGTTGCGCTCTATCATGATTCTTCTGAAAGTCTCTGTCATGTTGATTGTGCCGAGAGTCTGAGCTCAGCTGACAGGAAGTGCTGTGGTGATGTAAGCACTGATTTGTGTGTGTTTCCTGTCAGAGAAAGCCAAGGCCAGTAACGCCAGAGTCCTGGTTCACTGTCTGGCGGGAATCTCCCGCTCGGCCACCATCGCCATCGCCTACATCATGAAGAGGATGGACATGTCATTAGATGAAGCGTACAGGTAAGGCCAGATCATGTGACCGTCGTTCTTCTGTGAGCCTTTTTGATGACACAATTTACTACGGTACTGTGAAGTATGACATTTAAATAGTGGAGTATTTATACATCATGATAGTATTTGCCTTTAATTGATTTAAATGTCGACGTCGGTAGTTATAATCTTCATTCCTTTGGTTTTGGGTTGAGATGTGACTCATGAGCTCGACTGTCACGCCGTATCCTAACCAGATGTGACCAAATCAATCCAAACTCACAGCCAATCAGAAGAGCGTGTGGGCGGAGTCTCTGCCCTCGCAATAAAATCAATCCAAATTCCAGCCAATCAGAAGAGCGTGTGGGCGGAGTCTCTGCCCTCGCAAACAAATCAATTCAAACTCCAGCCAATCAGAAGTGTGTGGGCGGAGTCTCTCTGCAAGAGCACTACACTCTCAATATTGTCATAGTTTGTATGTTGCTGTTCAGCCATGATGCTGCAGAAATTGAAATAAAAAAATAGAATCTATTCTATTCTAAAATAGAATCTGTCACTTGTCACGTATTGTTGTCATGGCTGGGTAAGACAAAAACTCTGATTAACAGGGAAAAGATGTCTTTTACGGCCCGTTCACACCAAGGATGATAACTATAATGATAAAGATATCGCTCTAAAAATTACAACTAAATGTAAAAGAATAGCAGAGTAACACCACAACTATAACGATAACGACAGAGACAATATCATTGGAATCACATTCAGGGCGATTTTTTTTCCAGCTGATGAATGATAAAAACACTGACAGCCAATCAGAATCCATCCTGCTTTAAAGAGCTCGAGCATTTAAAGAGACAGACGACAAAACTGGAGAGCGCTTATAATAAACAGAACAACATCGTGCGCTCTCAGTGACTACGTTTACATGGACAGCAGTAATCCGATATTAATACGATTAAGACAATACTCTGATTAAGAAAGGACCATGTAAACAGCGATGTTATATTACCTTAATCCGACTTAAGTCATATTCGAAGTAAACACAAATCGAATTAAGACAGGTGGAGTATTCCTATTTTAGTCGCATTATTGGAGTGCATTATAGACATGTACACACCTTAATCTCACCATTAACGTCATGTGGGAGTTTTTGCCGCATTTTGACACAGGACACATAAGAGTGCAAGATTCAAGCAAGAAGCCACAAATCAAATTCCTCGCAGCTCATCTCTCATCCAGTACCTCTGAGTTTGTCGCGGTGGCATGAATAAAAGTTGACGAATTAAAGTACAGGAGTTGCTAGAGAATTTGTATCCACCGTTGTCTATTTACAGAGCCCCACACATGAGAGGGAAAATAAATAGTAGCCTAGCCTAGGCTAAATCGTGCGAACGATTTACTAATTTGTTCCCTCAATTTATAAATCATGCGCATCATTTATAAATCAAGGGAATGAATTAGTAATTCGTGCGCACAATTTATTTATTTTTTCTTGCATGTCATGTGCGGGGCTCCGTATCTATTTGCACGTATTGCATGTCAAATAATTAACTGCACTTGAAGCTTTCGTAAGATTAAAAATGAAACACATAAAACTGGCACGAACTGTGTGGTGATACGTGAAATTCTGTAGAGGACGTCGGACGGCGTGCCGTGGGGACGTAATGACGTTTGCCATTAATCGATCTATGTTCTATAACATGTAAAACGGGAACATGAAAGGAATATTCTAAAAGCAACTCATGTAAACATCTTAATCATAATATTGTGTTATTCAGAATAAGGTCAGTAATTAGATTACTGCCGTCCATGTAAACGCAGTCAGTGTGAACGGGCCTTTATCATGTGACGTGTGTTTTGAACACGCTGTGACCGTGTGATCTCACCTCCTGCAGGTTCGTGAAGGAGAAACGGCCGACCATCTCACCCAACTTCAACTTCCTCGGTCAGCTGCTGGACTTTGAGAAGAAGCTGAAGAGCGACACGGTGGTCAAACCCAGAGCGGACGCGTCAGACGAGCAGAAGCCGTGCGGCTCGGACCTGCTGGAGCCGCTGACGATGCCCTGCGTTCTGGCCGGCGTCCCGGAGGAGCATCTGCTGGCTCGGGCACTCTGCGGCCTGCAGCTCGGAGAGGACCCGGAGGAGAGCAGCCGGCCCAAACGCTCCTTCTCCCTGGACATCAAGACGTACGGCGAGTCCGGAGCGCCTCTGCGAGCGTTTGCCGACAAACCGCCCTGCCAGTTCTCGCCGGTGCAGGAGGTTTCAGAACAAAACACACCAGAGCAAAGTCCAGACAAGGAGCGGGACAATAAAGCCTTGTGTCCGCAGATGCTCCAGCGCAGCGGCAGCGTGGACGAATCCCCGTCCGGCGTCCTGCCGCACTCGTCCGTGCTGAAGGGATGGCACTCAGACATCGTCCTCGGAGGCTGGTTCCTCTCCTCGGAGTCGGCGCGCTTCTACTCCACCTCGGCCATCTTCAGCGGCGGCGGCTGCGCTCCGGGTCTGGAGGCGGTGAGGAGGCGCGGCCGGCAGCGCAGCGGGGACTGCGGAGACTCCCGGAGGAGCTGGCACGAGGAGAGCAGCTTCGAGAAGCAGCTGAAGCGCAGGAGCTGCCAGATGGAGTTCGGAGATGGCGTGTCGGAGACTCGCTCCGGAGAGGAGCTGGGAACGGTTGGCAGCCAGTCCAGCTTCTCCGGCAGCATGGAGATAATCGAGGTTTCCTGAAGACTGACATTACTCAGTGTCGACACACGGCACTAGACGCTTGCTTCGTTTGTTTCTCCCATTTGTTCTCATTCAAATGTGTACCCGTCTCTCGCAGGATATCCAGTACCTCAACAATCCAAATGAAGGCAAGACACTACAGGCGAATAGGGTGAAAAACTTAAAAGAGGCCATATTATGTTTTTGTTCTCTACTAGAACAGGTTGATTATTTTCCTCATATTCTCCATTGTTGCAGCTCCTCTCTTCCCAGTCTGTCAGTAACGCTCTGTTTAGTTCCTGTCTCTATGAAGCCCCGCCTTCTGATAAGCACAATGTGCTCTGATTGGTCAGCTAGAGCAGTGTTGTGATTGGTGTTTGGGAAATGTCCCGCCCCTTACCAGTTTCCACACACTACTAACTCACCCAGGCCCCGCCCCTTTATTCTGAAATCTACAGACACAAATAGATGAAGTGCAATAAAAGAAACACTTGTAGAGCTCAGAGCAGCCTGTAGTGTCTTGCCTTGAGCGTGTCTTTTGTCATTATATTGTTGTGTCGGTTGTTGAATTATGATCTCAGGAAGTTCTGAATCTGTTCAGAGTGAAGATCGAGAATCAAACACACACAGATCTGATTCTCTCCATCATCAGGCTCTTTTCAATCACAGTCTCAGTGTTTCTCATCTGCACCGTCCATCATTCACTCTCGATCACTGAAGGATTTGATTCGATAAACTGCATCCAAACCCTCCAGAGCTTCAGGTGAGACACAGAGAAACTCTTCAGGCTGCGTTGCGTTCTTATTCAGTGGTGCTTTTAGTATGAAAGAAACGATCCAGCACAGTGCTGATGTTTGTGTCGTTTCATTCACAGACTCCTGAGACTGGAATCATGGGAAATACTGACCTGTGACCAGTCTTGTGTAGCTGTTTATTGAAGGTTTGCCTTCAGGGTCATCAGAGGTCAAAGCAGAGGCATTGAATCGCCATACGGACTCATTCCCAGCTAACGGGATGTTCTCTTAATGTTATGAACAAATGTTCTTCCAGTAACGTTGGTAGAACGTTCATTCAAAGTTATCTGGTCTTTAATAACGTTCTCAAAACGTTTGCACAAAACATCGTTCATGGAAGGTTTTTACCTGAAACGTTTTAGTTGGACGTTCAGAGAACATTCAAAAGTAACGTTCCCTACATATTCGCACACACAAAAATCAAGGTTTTGAACATTTTTCATAAATAACGTTTTTATAACTTAATAGTAACGTTAGGTAAATGTTTTTAGAACATACTTGTTAGCTGGGTTCAGACCTGAACGATCTGTATTTGATGATTTTGACGAGAAGGACAGAATCAGAGTTTCCTAAAGCTGTGAAAATGAGCTGAAGAAGGAACGAATCAGAAGCAGCGACTGAATCCCGAATCTCTGAATCGTTCGATACGGACTCGTTTAAGCATCGTACATTTACACGGACCTGATCAATGTTTATTTTTACAATAAAGTCAAACAACTGATGATATAATCATTCATGAGACAGATCAACCATTATTTTTATGAAACAATGATTCTGTGTGTAACGAGTGCGTTTGAAGGAGCATTTCTGGAGATATTGATCTGTTATTGATTGCTGAAATAAAACAAGTGGTACTTGAACATGTTCAACAGTCTATTAAAACATTTAGAGCTGCTCTTCATCTGATAACATGGCTCAGCCAGAACAGAAACTTTATAATTGCCACTTAAGACTGTGTGAATGGGGTGGAATACTTTAAAACATACACTAAATAATACAATTTATCAACATTAAAACTGTATTAATAGTGCATTAGCGGCTGTGATTGGTTCCCAGGTGATCACATGACTGATGAACGCCTTTCAACCAATCAGATTAAAGGGCTACAAGTATGAGACGTCAATTTCCACTGACCTCGCTGTGTGGCAATAAAGTAAATTCTATTCAGTTCTATTTCACCTTCAGTGTTACCGATCGCAGAGCTGGGGTGACAAATCAGTCGCTTTGAGGTTTTATGACCATAAATGTGAGAAATCATGACGGTTAAGCATCATACGCTGGGTCCCAGTTTGCCTACTTATACTACGCCCTAAAAGTATGTACTCTTTCTGAAGTGTGTAGCAAAAGAGTAGACCAAAGTCCCTTTAAGAGAGTCATTTCACTCGGCGGCCATCTTAGAAACTCCTCTCAGGCATGCAAGTGCAGCTCAAATTCTCCAAAGCTGTTCGCCAAACTTTCAATTAAATTTCATATTTGAAATCATCAATTAAATCTGACAACTACTGTCTCATAAATTCTGTTTCTAAACGCTCGAATCATGACAAAAAAACAGCATTTTTTCAGGCTGGATCAAGCCTCATTGCACTTTCTCCCATTCATAATAATACAAGTGCACCGTCTTTCTATATATAAAGCATAGACTGTAAAAAAAAGATGACGCCGCTTCCTTCCATTGTAATGAACTGAATGTAAAAGGAACGACGATGGGCGCTGACATGTCACGCAGAAACGTCAGTTTGGAGCCAGGGCATGCGCAGAAGCAATCGTCAGAGGAGCCCAGAGGCGGAGTCGCGGAATCAAACTTCCGCCCATCATTGATGTATTTTAAATAGGCTATATAAATTATACACAATTTAAAATTCTACCTATAAAATAATAGGCTATTCTGTTTCTAGAGCAATAATATTTTTGAAACAGCAAATTCAGTAGATAAACTCAATATAACATGCCACTAGAAACAACTCTAAATCGTCAGAAATGGTCCTGCCATTTTAAATAAAGTTGAACTAAATAGTTAGTTATACATCTTCAATCTCCCCTCGAAGCTCCGACATTCCTCAGTGAAGCTGTCAATCACAACTGTCAATCATGACGACACGCCCCGTTTCTACAGCATCAAATTGCTAGCTAAAATCAAACGTATCACTAAAACGAACAATTGAATATATTTCAGCGTGATAACTACCTTAAATGACCAAAACCATCTTTCGGAAAATTTTACTTGAAGCGTAATTTATTTTTTTGTTTTGACTCATTCCCGTTCGTTTGAATGGAGAGGGCGGGGTTTATGACCTGTACTGCATCCAGCCACCAGGGGGCGATCAAAGAGCCCGCAGCTTCACTTTTCAGGACGTATGAGGCACACCCGATATAAAGTCTTTGAAGCTTTGGGACAAACCATCACGTGTGTCGCATTGTTACACACTTCCTGTCACTGCAAACTGGCCTGTCAATCATCTCGTCACAGATAAAATCCTCCACATTTAATTTAATTTAATTTCCTACCGTGTGGGAGAGAAAAGTAGCAGCACGATGATCTTCCAGTCGCGGGTTTTCACACACAGACTCCTCATATGTTTGCATAATGATGCATTTAAAAGTTAACGGCTTAACGGATCTTTATAAAAGTCCTCATTGTTATTGCAGATGAAATATTTGATCAGGTTAATTGTTGATAAGTCACTCTTTTAACCGTCAGTCACGTGACACACATCTNTTTTTTTTTTTTTTTTTTACACTTTATTCGTGTTTGTGGTTCTGAACAGAATCCTCCTCCAAAGTGCATTGGGTTGTGGGCAATATTAGCCGTATAGACCATCCGGGGACTTTTGCATACTCTCTTCAACATACTATCCTTTGGGACGCACTTATTGTAATCTCACATACTGTTTAGTATGGATAGGATGGATAGGATGGATAGTATGGATAGTATGGATAGGATGGATAGGATGGATAGGATGATAGTATGGATAGTATGGATAGCATGGATAGTATGGATAGTATGGATAGGATGATAGTATGATAGTATGGATAGGATGGATAGGATGGATAGTATGGATAGGATGGATAGTATGGATAGGATGATAGGATGGATAGTATGGATAGTGAGGATAGTGTGGATAGCATGGATAGGATGGATAGTATGGATAGGATGGATAGGATGGATAGGATGGATAGTACGGATAGGATGGATAGTACGGATAGGATGGATAGTATGGATAGTGTGGATAGTCAAGCCAAGTCGAGTCAAGTCAAATTTATTTATATAGCGCTTTTTACAATTGGTAATTGTTTCAAAGCAGCTTTACATATTAGAAGCACAGAAAAAAGATAAGTGGTTAAA
>RJVU01048836.1:0-23376 GCA_003731715.1 Anabarilius grahami | reverse complement strand
AGCCGGACACCCGTCGGACAGGCGCACTGGTAATACGGTTTGACCGGAGACAGCAGACACAGATGGGAACATCCGCCGTTCTTCAGCGCGCAGGGACTCGTCAAGTCTACCACACACACACACACACACACACACACACACACACGAGAGAGAGAGAGAGAGAGANTTGTGAAGCAGTCCGGCGTAAAATGACGGCATGGCAACAAAACTACTACAACAACTCTTCCTCTTCTCTAAAGCAGCTCAACATGTTCTCGGGGGCGGGGTTTATGTAAATTTTAGGGTTAGTGATGTCACCAACCCGGGAAAAGCTCGTTGTAGTCCCTACCAGCCTTAAAAAGCGATTTCTGTAAATGAAAATATCTCCTTTTGCATTGAACTTTGAGCGTCGTAACTTTGCAGATGTTGTTTATGATCAAACAGCAACATTACACACTAACTAAAGTTAAAAAAGTTAAAACGGAATTGAGAAAAATAAAAACTGGAAAAAAATAAAAATCTTTGGAAAAAATAACTAATTTCATAGTGCCCTAAAAATCTAATTTTTGTAAATCATTCAATAAAATGTTGTTAAGGGTTAGTTCACCCAATTGGTGAAGTCATTAATTACAGATGAATTCTGTCATAAAGATTAACGAAGGTCTTATGGGTGTGGAACGACATGAATAATGTCATTAATTACTCCCCCTCATGTCGTTCCACACCCGTAAGACCTTCGTTCATCTTCAGAACACAAATTAAGATATTTTTGATGAAATCCGATGGCTCAGTGAGGCCTGAGCAATGACATTTCCTCTCTCAAGATCCATTAATGTACTAAAAACATATTTAATATATTTTACATATATAAAAACTAAATAACGACTTATATAGTGATGGGCGATTTCAAAACACTGCTTCAGGAAGCTTCGGAGCGTTATGAATCGGCGTGTCGAATCAGCGGTTCGGAGCGCCAAAGTCACGTGATTTCAGCAGTTTGACACGCGATCCGAATCATGATTCGACTCAAAAGATTCATAACGCTCCGAAGCTTCCTGAAGCAGTGTTTTGAAATCGCCCATCACTAAATAAGTCGTTATTTTGTTTTTTTGGCGCACCAAAAATATTCTCGTGGCTTTATAATATTAATATTGAACCACTGTACTCACATGAACTGATTTAAATATGTTTTTAGTACATTAATGGATCTTGAGAGAGGAAATGTCATTGCTCAGGCCTCACTGAGCCATCGGATTTCATCAAAAATATCTTAATTTGTGTTCTGAAGATGAACGAAGGTCTTACGGGTGTGGAACGGCATGAGGGGGAGTAATTAATGACATTATTTTCATTTTTGGGTAAACGAACCCTTTAAATTGTGTAAGTTTCAATATTTAAATTAATTAGACATGCTTTTTGATCACTAAAATTGAACTTAACCATTCGAAACAGAATCCAGAAAAATGAAAACGGAAAACAACCTAATTTGTGAGAACTGAAGCGGCTGAGAGAGGCAGTGATGAGCGAGAGACGGAGGCGAGCGCAGGATTCTGTCAGCGCCGTGAGAAATTCTCTGCGTTCAATCAGCGCTGCAGACAGAACAGACGCTCCATTGTGTCCGTGAGTCGTGTGTCAGAACCATTCCTGCAGAGCCTCTTACCCAGCAGCCCCTCTGTGCATTGTTCCAGAGCATGATGGGAAGGGAAAGCACACACACACACTTACCGAGCGGTTGGCGCTTCTGGCTGAAGACGTGTATGTCCATGGGCGAGAAGATGTCGGAGTGGATCTCGCGGCTGTTCTGTCCCGTGTGTTTGTGGCAGGAGTGAATGGAGTGCGTGTTCCAGTCGGTCCAGAAGAGCGTGTCCTCGTACAGCGTCAGCGCGAACGGGTGCGGCAGCGAGCCCTTCACCACCACCTCCCTGACAACACACACACACACCAGCGTTAGGACAGCCGACAACATCGATCTCAATGAACCGATATGGATTCTTAAATCCTGAGAATCAAACTGTCAGTCTGTGCGGTTTTCAAAAACAAAACTTCACTCAACATGATTTGTAGCTCCTGCCGTCCAATAATCTTTGTGCTTTGATATGAAAGTGTCAGCTTTCAAATTCTGTCAGTTTTATAATGAAATTCACACAATAAATGTGTTTTGTCTCTTTAATGTGTGGTGACAGATCATGAACCGATCATCTCTTCATCTTTACTAATAGTTACAGCAGCAAATAAACATGAACGAACATCAGAAGATTCAGATCAACTTACTGAAATTAATCATGTGTCATGTGATCGATCTGTTTCAAAGACATCAATTAAACAGCTTAGAAACACAATTATGTCATTAAAAAGATATTGTAACTTTATTATAAAAACTGGCTTTAAATATTTGTACACGAATCAGTAGTTAATTTTAACCTGTAATATTAATATAGCGACTGAGTTTACAGCTTTAGTTCACAGATTTTTTTCCTTAAGAAACACTGACATGAACTGAACCTGATATATACACTACCGTTCAAAAGTTTGGGGTCAGTAAGATTTTTTTAATGTTTTAAAAGAAGTATCTTCTGCTCACCAAGCCTGCGTTTATTTGATTAAAAATACAAACAAAAACAGTAATATTGTGAAATATTATCAATGTAAATCAGCTGTTTTCTGTCAATATACAGTAAAGTGTAATTTATTCCTGTGATTTTCAGCATCATTACTCCAGTCTTCAGTGTCACATGATCCTTCAGATATCATTCTGATATGATGATTTGATGCTCAAGAAACATTTATGATTATTATCAATGTTGAAAACAGTTGTGTACTTTTTTATTTCATGAAGCTATGATGAATAGAAAGTTCAAAAGAACAGCATTTGTCTGAAATCTAAATCTTTTGTAACATTAAACACGACCGTTCAAAAGTTTGGGGTCAGTAAGAATTTTAATTTTATTTTTGGGGGATAGAAATAAAATTAATCAATACTTTTATTCATCAAGGATGAGTTAAACTGATCAAAAGTTACAGTAAAGACAATTATAATGTTAGAAAATATTCTATTTTAAATAAATGCTGTTCTTTTGAACTTTCTATTCATCGAAGAATTTTGAAATAAAAATGCAAATAACTGTTTTCAACATTGATAATAATCATAAATGTTTCTTGAGCAGCAAATCAGCATATTAGAATGATTTCTGAAGGATCATGTGACACTGAAGACTGGAGTAATGATGCTGAAAATCACAGGAATAAATTACACTTTACTGTATATTCACATAGAAAACAGCTGATTCACATTGGAATAATATTTCACAATATTACTGTTTTTGTTTGTATTTTTAATCAAATAAATGCAGGCTTGGTGAGCAAAAGATACTTCTTTTAAAACATTAAAAAATCTTACTGACCCCAAACGTTTGAACGGTAGTGTATATATACAGCCAAATGAATCCTCACTGAATCGAGATTGCAAGCTTCATCATTATCAAATTGCAATCGTAACTGAATCAAATCGCAAGCTTAATTGTTATCGAATCACGATTTTAATTGAATAGAATCGCAAGTTTAATCGTTATCAAATAGAGATCGTAAACTGAATTGAATCTTTATCGAATCATGATTGTAACTGGACTGAATCCCAAGCTTAGTCGTTATGGAATCGCGACCGTAAACTGATTCAAATCCCAAGCTTAATTGTTATCGAATCGCAAGATTAATCGTTATCGAATCGAGGTCGTAATTGAATCTTAAGATTAATCGTTCGCAAACATTAACTAAATTTAATCGCAAGCTTTATTGTTATCGAATAGAGATCATAAACTGAATCGAATCTTTATCGAATTGTGATTGTAACTGGATTGAATCCCAAGCTTAATCGTTCTCGAATCGCAATCGTAACAGAATCGAATCACAAGCTTGTGAACCGGACTGAATGGTGAGGTGTGTCTGAGCGTCGCACCTGCCGGAGCCGTCCAGGTTGGAGCGGTGGATGAAGTTGAACTTGGCGTCGGCCCAGTACAGCTTCTGCTGGCCGTAGTCGAGCGTCAGCCCGTTGGGCCAGTAGATCTCAGAGTCGATGATCACGGAGCGACGAGTCCCGTCCATCCCGGCGCGCTCGATCTTCGGGATCTCGCCCCAGTCCGTCCAATACATGAACCTGAACACAGGTGAAGAAACGAACATTGTTACTGCATGACGTCTTGCTCTACGAGAAGCTCAAGGACAGATGTGACTGTGTTCAGAGCACTGAACCCTGAACATGTGACTATAACATTTACATGCTTTTGACAGACGCTTTCATCCAACGCAAATACATTATAATCAAGGTACACAATAAAAATATGTGAATATTTGTTATGTGACGGGCAGAACATCAATCACACAATCATCCGAACACGCACACCTGCCTCCAGACCAACACAAACTCAAGCGGTGATGACCTTTGACCTTTGATCTTTGCCAGCGAAGCAGGAGGGTCACGAGACTGACGGGTATATTTGGCTGGTGAAGCAGTCGACTTATAAACCACATTCCACTAACCAACCAACCAACCCGGTTAAATGTACCAGCAGGTCACGTGACACGGCTGCACTCGTACCCAACAGCTGACTGAGCAATAATGATTACAGCAAAGATGTACAATTAAAAGTTAAAATTTAGTATTTTTATTTGATATTTATTTATTTATTTTTTAAGTGTTGGATCTTGATTTGTTTTTATTTAAAAAATGTATTTTAATTTTACATTTTTAATTTTTGTGTTACATTTCATGTGTGTATTGTTTGTGCGAGTGAGTGTGTGTGTGTGTGTGAGTGTGACTCACCTGCAGAGCAACAGTCGTCATGTCAACGGGGGCGGGTCGTCACATGAACGTGTCACATTTGTCATTTGTTCAGCTGCAGCCCTGATCCTATTAGCATTTTATTTAAACTTTTTTTAATATTAATTTGATGTTTTTTTATTTATTTTTGATTAAATTTTTTGCCAAGTGTTGCATTTTGATTGTTTTATACCTAAGAAATTATTTTAATTTTACATTTTTATTTTGATAGTTTTTAGTAAACTAATAAATCAAATTGAGACACTAAAAATTAAATAGTAAAAATGTAAAATTATTGCAATTATTGCATTTTTATGTTATTGGTCAAAATAAAGTGTGACAAACACATTACATCTGTGATTTCAGAAGCCAGCGGAGCGCCCTAAGTTTGAGGGACGCACAGCATGCTGGGTAACTCATGCAGAAGGAACCAGGCGTCAGGTGATCGGGTTTGTATCTAGAGACCTGTAGAACAATATCATTTCAACACACAAATCCCCAGCGGCCGCGAGCTGCTCTGAAGGATCACATGACCTTCGTACAGTGATGACATCAGCGTCAGAAGCCCGTGACAGCCGGCGTTTAAAACGCTCGTTCACACCGTCACGACTGCTTCAGTGTAAATCACACTAACGAACAGACGGGTGTTGATTGACAGGTGTTCGTTCGCTTCAGCTGCGCCAGTGTTCGGCCTCTCCCAGGTCAAACCGGCACAAATCCACTTCCTCGACCTCCTCGACCTCAGACCAGAACAAAAGTGCCTGTGTTGGTCAAGCTCTGGATTACCCATCAGGCCTCCTGAGAAAACCAGTCGCTCGGGTTACGGACAGACTCACCTGGTCAGCTGACGGAAACACTAAACCTCACGAGACTCGCGTCTGATTTCACGGGGTCTTCAGACACATCAACAACTACATAAAGGAAGCCAAAAACACTCTAGATCTACAGTGAAGCATCAAGACATTACTATGAAAGCCCATTTCCGCCACATAATGAAAAAAAACACTTTTGTAAATCATAACTGACAAAAAAAGTCAAAATTCTGATATTAAAAAAGGTCATAATTATGATATAAAGAGTTGAAATGGACATTTAAGAAAAAATTCTCAATTAAAACCAAGTCGACACTGACAAAAACTCATAATTTTGACTTTTCGTCTCATAATATGACAATTTCTCCCAATTTCGACTTTTAATGTCATCATTTTTAACTTTTTTTTTTACAGTAACTGCTAAAACTCTCCGGTGAAGGATGATCTGATCTCTCAAACACGTCTGTTTCAACAAATGGCCTGAAAGCTGTAAGAACATTTGGTGTGACGCACGGAGCTTCGTTTAGAGGGAAATGGAGTGTGATTTTAACAGCACGAGTCTGAACCGCTCCGGTCCGGAGACACAAATCTCTGACCCATCCTCACGACATGACCTCAGTTTTCCACAAACACCCTGAACTACATGAGCTGGAACAGACTGAGATCTACGTCTGTGTTCAAGCAAACCTGTAACTACCGGCCTGTGAAACATAAACATCCAGAAAACAAGACGCAACACGCAGCAGTTCCTCGACACGAGCAGAAGAGCTACTCACCCTCGGCCCGGATCCAGAGCGATGGCTCTCGGCTGGTCCAGATCCTGCCAGAACAAAACTTTCCGGTACGTCCCGTCCAGTTCGGCCACTTCTATCCGATTGGTCTCCGAATCAGTCCAGTAGAGCTTATTCCCCATCCAGTCGCAGGCCAAGCCGTCCGGAGAGGCCAGATTGGACACGACGGTGGTCTGAATCCCGCTGGGCGTCGAGCCGTTAAACAGCGTCCGTTTGATGGACTCCTCGCTCACGTCGCTCCAGTAAATCAGTCCCTGTGCGTAAACGTAATCCACCGCCGCCGCGTCCTCCAGACCGCCGATCACCACGGTGGCGTTCCCCCGACCGTGAGCCGCGTCCACCAATCGCAGGTCCCGCCGGTTCGCATACAGGAGGAGCGGCAGGCCTGTGAACAGAGAGAGAGAGAACAGGTCAGAGGTCACGCCCAAACAAAGCGATTCTGAAGCCATATTCAGGTGTCAACAGCTCCTTGACCTTTCCAACATGATTACGTCATGCGTGGCGCAGTGCAAGACGAGCATTTGTGGTTAAAAAGTTTGTTCAATGTTATCTGAGCTTTAATAATGTTCTCAGAACGTTCTGTCAAGGTTCTCTTAATGTTATGAACGAACGTTCTTCCAGTAACGTTAATAGAACATTCGTTCAATGTTATCTGCTCTTTAATAATGTTCTCAGAACGTTCTGTCAAGGTTCTCTTAATGTTATGAACAAACGTTATTCCAGTAACATTAATAGAACGTTCGTTCAATGTTATCTGCTCTTTAATAATGTTCTCAGAACGTTCTGTCAAGGTTCTCTTAATGTTATGAACGAACGTTCTTCCAGTAACGTTAATAGAACGTTCGTTCAATGTTATCTGCTCTTTAATAATGTTCTCAGAACGTTCTGGCAAGGTTCTCTCAACGTTATGAACAAACGTTATTCCAGTAACATTAATAGAACGTTCGTTCAATGTTATCAGAGCTTTAATAATGTTCTCAGAACGTTCTGTCAAGGTTCTCTCAACGTTATGAACAAACGTTATTCCAGTAACATTAATAGAACGTTCGTTCAATGTTATCAGAGCTTTAATAATGTTCTCAGAACGTTCTGTCAAGGTTCTCTCAACGTTATGAACAAACGTTATTCCAGTAACATTAATAGAACGTTCGTTCAATGTTATCAGAGCTTTAATAATGTTCTCAGAACGTTCTGTCAAGGTTCTCTCAACGTTATGAACAAACGTTATTCCAGTAACATTAATAGAACGTTCGTTCAATGTTATCAGAGCTTTAATAATGTTCTCAGAACGTTCTGTCAAGGTTCTCTCAACGTTATGAACAAACGTTATTCCAGTAACATTAATAGAACGTTCGTTCAATGTTATCAGAGCTTTAATAATGTTCTCAGAACGTTCTGTCAAGGTTCTCTCAACGTTATGAACAAACGTTATTCCAGTAACATTAATAGAACGTTCGTTCAATGTTATCAGAGCTTTAATAATGTTCTCAGAACGTTCTGTCAAGGTTCTCTCAACGTTATGAACAAACGTTATTCCAGTAACATTAATAGAACGTTCGTTCAATGTTATCAGAGCTTTAATAATGTTCTCAGAACGTTCTGTCAAGGTTCTCTCAACGTTATGAACAAACGTTCTTCCAGTAACATTAATAGAACGTTCGTTCAAAGTTATCTGGTCTTTAATAATGTTCTCAGAATGTTCCAACATGATTACGTCATGCGTGGAGCATCACAGAGCAGTGCAAGACGAGCATTTGTGGTTAAAAAGTATATTTTTTTTTTAGAAAAAAGCCGATGGTTTCTCTAGATAAGACTCTTATTCCTCGTCTGGGATCATGTAGAGCTCTTTGAAGCTGCACTGAACTGACATTTGAACCCCAGTGAAGTCCACTATATGGAGAAAATCCTGGAAGTATCTTTTCGACTAAAGAAAGAAAGACATGAACATCTTGGATGACATGGGGGTGAAACTTTTATTCTAAACTAATCTAAAAATGAGTTTCTTCTGAGGAACAACTTGTATTTTTTACTGTGTTGTGAAGGAATCACTTCAGATAATATCATGTAACTCAAACCATCACCTGCTACTGTAAAACTAAAACTGTGAAACTAATTGCGATTTATTCCTGCAGATCCGGCGAGAGCGACGGAGGCCGGTGACTCCACGGGGATCTGGCAGCGAATCAAACCTCAGTTTGACACATCCACCACAAAACACCGGCACTTCGCTCTGGATCGACCTCAAGCTTCTCGCCTCCAGCCGACGGCCTGTTTTTCTAACATGGGGAATTTCCTTTTTCAAATATTTAGAAACTCGCAGAAGTGACTGAAGCCCGTGCCAGAGCTTGGCCAAGAGCAGATATTAGAAATATGAACACTTAATATTTGGCCTTGGATCATGTCAACCTTTTAGCTGATCTTTCAGTTTCTTGCTTCTCATAAAAGTCTGACTGAACAGCTGTTAAACACAACACTGTTTACCAACACTAACAACTCACTTCATGGCTAAACAGAGTTAAAAATAAAGGGTTTTTCTACAGCAAACCCACAGAAGAATCATTTTGGGTCAAAAGAATCATTTTATCTTGAAGTGAAGAACATATTAAAACCCTTTTTTCCTCACTATAGACAACATTTGGTGCTGTGAGAGGATGTTAAAAGAGAAGAAGATGTTAAAAGAGAAGAAGATGTTAAAAGAGAAGAAGATGTTAAAAGAGAAGAAGATGTTAAAGGTTATTTTTAAGAGTGAATCACACAAACACAAGCGCGAATCGAACACGAATCCTCGAAAGAACCGAGTTCAGCTGCAGTTGGAGTGTGTAACTTCACAAACTGAAGCAGAAGAGCTGCTCTCACACAAAACTCGCTCTCAGGCCACAGAAAGGACGAGAAATCATGGAGATATTCGAGGGTTTTTGTCGCTGCGGCTGAAAACGGGCGAGTTTGATGCAGAACAAGGCAAAGATTCACACGGCCGCGGTTCTCAAACACAAACAACAAAAACAAACACGCTACACATCTGTAGATCCAGCGATAACGCTTGTCGACACACTGAACAACAGCACTAATCCACGAAACAACGCGACTGATTCACGCACCCGCGCGCGCGTGTTTACAGAGATCCGATCCGGAGGAATCATCAGATCAAGGCGATTCGTGAACAAATCAAGCGCCGTAAATGAAACTCACCGCGTATCTGCAAACACAAAGTACACAGTAAGAGACTCTGTAGTACGGCACACATCTTCAACGCTCAGCCGCGCCGCTTCGCTCGCATCGCTCCGGCTGCGTGTGTCTGTGATTCGGATTCTTCGCGTTGATTCTCCGTTGCGGTTTTTCATCGATTTGATTGTTTCAGTGTTTCAGTGTGTCCGTCCGTCCGTCCGTCTCCTTCCGCTCACAGGAAAAATGCCCGGACGCTTCCGAACCCTTCCGCCGCTCTCCGGCTCTTTCTCCAGATCCCCGTCTCTGCTCTCGAGTCGCTCGCTATTGTTGTATTTCACCTCATTCGCCTCACTCTTGTTCTCTGTATCGGATCATAGTGCGACGGAGACGCAGAACAGACGGTGTAATGTGGGATGTGGAGCGTCGCGAGCGTCGTGGACGCGCGTTTAAAGGCAGGGAATCGCATTCCGATGGGACTAGTTTTTCACGCGGCGGTTCGTGCTGCGGCCCGAAACACAAAACAACACAAAGCAACATCATTAATGAATTACACTTCATTAATACTCGTTTATTGTTCAGTGTCTCTCATTTATTCCCCAATACTGCAGTTTCTATCAGTCAGTAGTGTGTGTGTGTGTGTGTGTGTGATTTGTATCACTTCCCTTACGAAAATTAACCACGGTTTACTACAAATAAAACCATGGTTAATATAATTAAACCATGGTAACCACAAATTATCTATGGTTTTGCTTCACTAACCATAGTTTAACCATGGTATTTGTAGTAAAACTGTGGTTATACAAATGGTAGCCAAAAACATGGTTATTACACATTTACTATATATATATAAACATGAGGGATTGCAGGGATATTATACTAGGTTTGTATATATATTACGTCATCCTAACTAACAGGGAACGTTCTCAGAACGTTGTGACAAGGTTCTCTCAACGTTATGAACAAACGTTCTTCCAGTAACATTAATAGAACGTTCATTCAATGTTATCTGGTCTTTGATAATGTTCTCAGAACGTTCTGGCAAGGTTCTCTCAACGTTATGAACAAACGTTCTTCCAGCAACGTTAATAGAACGTTCGTTCAAAGTTATCTGGTCTTTGATAATGTTCTCAGAATGTTCTGTCAAGGTTCTCTCAACGTTATGAACAAACGTTCTTCCAGTAACATTAATAGAACGTTCATTCAATGTTATCTGGTCTTTAATAATGTTCTCAGAACGTTCTGGCAAGGTTCTCTCAACGTTATGAACAAACGTTCTTCCAGTAACGTTAATAGAACGTTCATTCAATGTTATCTGATCTTTAATAATGTTCTCAGAACGTTAGAACAAAAACATAATTTATATATTGTTCAATGGAACGTTTTCAAATGTTACTTGTTCCATTATGTTCAGAAAACATTCAAAAGTAAAAGTTTCAAGTATTTTTTTACGATACCAATAAAGCTTTATGAAGCTGAATATTCTATTTATGTTTTCTATGTGAATATAAGTGTAATTTATTCCTGTGATCAAAGCTGAATTTTCAGCATCATTACTCCAGTCTTCAGTGTCACATGATCCTTCAGAAATCATTCTAATATGATGATTTGATGCTCAAGAAACATTTGATTATTATCATCAATGTTGAAAAGAGTCATATTTTCACTGTGATATAATTTATTTTTCAGGATTCTTTGATGAATAGAAAGTTCAAAAGAACAGCATTTATTAGAAACAGAATCTATTTCCTCTACCTAGATGAATAAAATTATGAAACCCTGTTGTGTAAATCATATATCAGTTGACTTCTAGTTTTGTGCTTCTGTTAGGGACTTTAAATGAGCTTAATTCACTCATAACTCACACAGAAGAGCTGAACTGTAATAAGAAATCTTGTAAATATTGAAAAAGACTCCTTTTTATTTCTTGCAGGAGAAATAGTCACATTAATCTCAAGGTGTCTGTAAAAGCCAAGGCTCACCAAAAAAATTACCAACAACATATAATAACAGATTATAAAATACCGAAGCAGAATAAGATGAGAAGAAACTGAGTGAACTGGATGTGCTGCATGCTGTGAATGACTGACCGCTGCTGCCACCGCCTGGACGAGCACAGAAACTACACACTCCTTCAATTACACTGGAAATATGAAATGCATGTGGAAATCTCTCCAGCAGTCATGTGACACGAAAACACTGTGAAATCAACAGCCACGACACTGAAGTGCTTCTCACAACAGAACAGAACGTTGATGATGTTTACTGAGAGAACGAGGCGCTTGTCTGAGAAACATCGAGATCTCAGGCTTCCCTTCATCGTTTGAGGCGACCTGAGTTCAGTGTATTGCTTTTTATTTCTCTCCTCGAAGCGTGGAACAGCCTAAACATATTAAGATACAAAGCTTTGAGTGTTAAACCTCGTAGTGCAGGTCGTTGAGCTCCAGGCGGGTGTAGTGGCGTCTGTCGAAGGACTCCATGGCTTTACGAGCCACCAGAGCGAGGATGAGCAGGAGGAAGATGAGCGTGATCACCACGATGGCCACCAGGCTGTTCTTCCACATCATCCGCGACACCTTGGGCTTCAGCGGAACCGAACCCAAACCCCGGCGCTTCGAATCGCTCTCCGTCTCCAGCACTGCGGCGGGTGGAGGCGTGGGAGACGCTGTGGGTGTTGTAGGTGTTGTAGTAGTAGTTGTGGGTGTTGTTGTGGTGGTTGTTGTGGTTGTGGGTGTAGTTGTGGTTGTAGTGGTTGTAGTGGTGGTTGTAGTGGTTGTAGTGGTGGGGGTGTGTGTGACAGTCGTTCTGACGGGCTTCACTGAATGTGTTTCTGGTCTGGGTTTGTTGGGTTTTCTGCCTCTGTTGGGTTTGACGGGCGGCCGCGGCGCTTTCGTGCTGGTGCTTCTAGTGGTGGTGGTTGTTGTGGTGGATTGTGTGGTGGTGGTGGTTGTCGTGGCAGCGGGTGCGGTCGTCATGGCGACGGTTACGAGCATCACGGGCGACTGTGACTCAGTCAGCGGTTCTTCAGTGCTGGTGGTCGGTGGAGGAGTCGTGGTGGTTGTGGGTTGTGGTGTTGTTGTTGTTGTTGTGGTGGTGGTGGTTGTGGGTGTTGATTTTGTGGGCGGTGGTGTTGTAGTTGTGGGCGGTGTTGTTGTTGTGGTGGTGTTTGTGGGTGTGGGTGGTGTCGGTGTGGTGGTCAGTTGTGTCTGGACACTGGCTGCAGGTTTGGCTGTTATTCTTCCATTTGCTTTAGTTGTTGGATGAGTTGAACCTGTAGAGATCGACACAATTACAAGAAAAATTCAGACTCAGAAACCAAATACTTGATCAATATAATCAAAGACAATCCAGATACATTACAGATCCTTTGATTCTTTATGATGTTTCACACACACACCGATCAGGAATAACATCACAGTCCCTCCAGGATTTATCGCAAAATCAAGCAAACTCCGCAATATTCAAAGGAGCTTGCATTTTTTCTTAATTGATTTTCCGCAGATTTTGTCCCGTGACGTCACCGCAACATGCATTTAGTCAACTCTTTTGAGCTGCGCAGCTCCGAGCAATAAGAGAAACATTACGAACACTAGCAGAAATGATCTAATGTTTTCAGGTGCTTCACACAGCGTTTCCCAGCATCTCAAAGCTTCACCCAATTTGAATGTTATTTTTAATGTGATGTCAAAAACATTATTTGTTCATCCTTCATAGTTTGTCCCCATTTGTAAAACGAAAAGTTTCACGATGTAGGAAATCAAACACTTATTTAGAAATAATAAATGACCACTGTAGAAGATGCTGCAGAGGATTAGCTCTTATTAGCCATTTCCACACCCTAATATACGTTTTTAATATTTATTAATAATTACGTAAATGTTAATAACAACTCAAGCTCAGTGCTCTTCTGTCAGTCCTCACAGCGCTGCCAAATCACCTGAGATCTTAAAGGGTTAGTTCACCCAAAAATGATAATTCTGTCATTAATTACTCACCCTCAAGTCGTTCCACACCTGTAACTCAAAGAAATTTGAACAATAAATACGGTTTTGTAGCTCTTTAATGTGTCGTTACAGATCACTGTAGCTCCTCAGATCAAGCGGCTCATGAACCGATCATCTCTTCCTATTAATTAATTTATAGCATCAAATAAACATGAATGAACATCAGAAGGAATGTTGTTTCAGTCGAGGAAAGACGTCAGTACACACTAGGGTTGGGCATCTAAGGTATAATGCCGATCCGATACGCATCTCGATGCAAAGTATCCGATCCGATATATTAACGATACATGTGTGGCATTTTGCGATGCAATACAATACGATTCACACCCATATCACGATACGATGCGATAATTCAGCACTAGCTAATTAGATCAAGTTTATGTGGTGTTGTGAAAGAGGATGCGGTGCCATTGAATTAGTTTGATTATTTATTAACCAAGTAAAACCAATACTTTTTTACAAACTGGCTTTTCTCTCAGAGCCTGAGTGTCGGTTAACAGTAGATGGCCATTTTAGAAAACAGAACGTATAAGTGCAATATATACAAAAAAAAAAATCTTTGCACTCTTTCAACAGAAAGAAGGCTTACCATTGCACAACAAGAATTGTGATTTCAATTTTCAACTATGAAAATAAGTTTTATAAAGATATATTTTGCCACTGAATATTCAAATCTTAACGTCATGAACTAGCAGTGTTATGCTGCTTTTACTTTGAAACATCAATGTCACTGTAAACAACAGGCTAATAAAATAAAATAAAATAAAAATTAAGTGGAGGATAAATTATCTCGGCGTCCGACATGTTTGTTTTGCTTACTCCTCGCACTTCCTGACAACTACCTTTGGGCGTATCACTGGCTTCATCCGCGCAGCTGATACATTGAGTTGTAGTGTACACACATCCGCAAAAGTCCGCTGCTTAGGCCTACTTTATGTAGGTCGATTAAATTATGCGCAAAAAACAGGTTGACAACACTTGTTAATAAATAAAGAAATACATTCTGTATTAAAAGGATAAGCTGTATCTCGGAAAAACCGATGCATCTCGATTTGCTTCCAAAATTTCATTCATCCTCTGCTGCTCTACCGATGCACTCGCATCGTGCACGCGCATGACCGCGTATCGATACATATCGGTTAATCTTCCCATCCCTAGTACACACCATTTTTCAAGTTCAAGTCCACCTACGTTAATCTTCTAACTTCTGACTGCTTTGTCGGACAAAATGTGTTATGATTGGTTAGATCGCCTGTCAATCAAACTCCTGGCAAAGGGTCAATTACTCACCCTCATGTCGTTCCACACCCGTAAGACCTTCGTTCATCTTCAGAACACTAATTAAGATATTTTTGATGAAATCCGATGGCTCAGTGAGGCCTGCATTGACAGCAAGTTAATGCCCAGAGAGGTACTAAAAACATATTTAAAACGTTTACTGAAATCATGTGATTTTGGCGCTCTGAACCACTGAATCGAAACAAAAGATTCGAAGCTTCATGAAGCAGTGTTTTGAAATCACCCATCACTGGAAATTGTTGAATAAAGTCGTTATTTTGTTTTTTTGGTGCACAAAAAGTATTCTCGTCGCTTCATCACATTAAAGTTGAACCACTGCAGTCACATGACTGTTTTAAATATGTTTTAGTAGCTTTCTGGACACTGAAAGTGTTAATTATCTTGCTGGCAATGCAGGCCTCACTGAGCAATCGGATTTCATCAAAAATATCTTAATTTGTGCTCTGAAGATGAACGAAGGTCTTACAGGTGTGGAACGACATGAGAGTGAGTAATTGACCCTTCGCCAGGAGTTTGATTGACAGGCGATCTAACCAATCATAACACATTTTGTCTGACAAAGCAGTCAGGAGTTAGAAGATTAACGTAGGTGGACTTGAACTTGAAAAAGTTAGTTCTGTGTGTGTAAACAGAATCATGAGCTGTGATTGGACCTTCAGCTGATGATGATGATGTTCTGCTCACCCTTGAATATGTTGTAGGTGTTGATCCCAGTGTCGGCCGGCTTCAGCGGACAGTCCCTCTCGCTCGGACAGTGGAACAGCTGGCAGTTCTGGTCTCCGGGCCGCTGCGGCGGGTTATACACCACCATGTTACACCTGAGACCTGCGGGACGAGAACAGGCGTCAGGAGCGCTGCGGCGCGGCCGTCATTACCTGCACACGCGGTCATTACCTGGCCTCACGTCCTCGGAGCAGCAGGTCAGGATGCAGTCCTTCTCCGACGGCTTCGCTCGGGCCTCCATGACGGTTCCCTTCTGAACCAGAGCCAAACGCGTGTTTACGGCGACGTCCCGGTGCTGCCGAGAGTAACACGTCTCTCTGTCGGGGTCAAACGTCCCGCCGAGGGCCTGCAGGACGACACACGCGAGCAGGACCGCCGTCCGGATGAACCCAGAGCTGACGCACATGACGGAGGATTGAGAAGAGAGACGTCCTCACAGACCTGAGCGAGAACAGCTTATCTGAAGAACAGCACTGAAGTCCAAAGATCTCGAGCCAGTCATCAGCTCTTGTGAAATCTGACCGTACATTCAAAATCATAAATCATATTATGATGCAATTACTGAAAATGGAACAGTATTTTAGTTTTTACACCTCAGTTCACAATGATTTGTGACAAACTAACATCAGGAGAACGTTTGGCTAAAGTTCACATCAAGAATGTTTTTTAAATGTTTTTTCTTGGTTATACAAACATTAACGTTTTAACATTTTAGCTCTGAATGTAAACAAGTAGAAACATTTAATAACGTTGACAGAACGTTCTGAGAACATTATTAAAGATCAGATAACATTGAACGAACGTTCTATTAATGTTACTGGAAGAACGTTTGTTCATAACGTTAAGAGAACCTTGCCAGAACGTTCTGAGAACATTATCAAAGACCAGATAACTTAAGCTGCTCGTGGCCTTTCAGATTTGAATGTTTTATGTGGTCATAATAATAATAATAGTGAGTTTTGTAATAATATTTCTTATAAAACTCAATGAACATATAAATATGTAAATAAATAGTAATTATAAGAGAAGATAATGAAGAGTTGACTGACCGATGTTGTGCGTGTGAAGGCTGATCTCCATCTGATTCCTTCCAGTCATTCGGGTTCACAGATCACACACACACACACACACACACACTCTCACACACACGCTCACACACTCTCACACACTCTCACACACTCTCACACACTCTCGCTGTGAATCTCCGGCAGGCAGAACTTTGATCCCTGCAGAGGAAGGTTTATCACAGAGCGTCATAAAAGCAGAAACATCAGAGATCTCACACTCCTTCATACATTCATGATGGAAACTGCTTCTTTGTGTGATGATGATGTGATGGTGCTGATGCTGCTGCGGGTCGCCATGGAGACTGAGCATCACTGGAACAGTGTCCGGTGTGTGACGTGATGCAATCCTTATGAAACATCAAACACCTGAAAACAGCGATGCGCTTCTAATGAAAGCCTCGTTAGTTTCATAAAGAGAAATGAAAGACATGAACTGCTGATTTTATTCGCTGAATCGATGAGCAAAAGCACTGGATGTCCGGATATCTGGATCAAATGTGTCGAAAAAACCCCGAAACCCCAGAGAAAATCACACGAACAGAGTCGATTCACATTCAGACTTTGATTTGGACACAATGAAGCTTCAGCAAATTTTAGAGATCAATCACCTACCATGAGATCAGCCGCTGCTGTGACCCATTTCTGTGTCTTTGTCCTCCGCGGGATGATGATGATGATGATGATGATGATGAAGTCTCTCGATCACACACTGATCTGAGATGCACACAGATCTAAATGTTCAGTAGCAGTGAATGAACACACCGAGAATCATTCATTAGGAGCTGATTTCCTCACGCAGCCTTCATGTCACTGTGAACTCTTAATTGTGACGTGCGCGCGCTCAGTGTCGCTCCATTGTGTTGTTGATGCTGCTGTGGCGCATGCGCAGCACTAGAGGGCGACACACCATCCTCACCTGGGGGAGTGAAACATCATCACACACAACTTCCTGTTTTTATTTGCAAAACTTAACATTTAACACTTATACAACATTACAGAGAACAAGAACACAGAGGGGAAATAAAAAAAAGCTTTTTTTATTGGAGGAAATGTCTTAGATATTAGATAGATAAATACTAGAGTTATGACCATCTTCCATAAGTTTTAAGAATTTAATTGTTATTAGAAATAATAAAATTCCTCGAAAATGTATTAATACATTTAATCGAAAATATTAACATACGGGGAATTAATTTTTAAAGATAATTTATAAACATGCTTTTACAAAATATGATTTATGTTTGAAGAAACACAAACTGGTTTTGTCACTAAAGTCAGTCAGTAAATTCAGACTGATAAACACACGGATGGAGAAACAAATAAAGCTGAACTCCTGAATGTGACGTGCGCGCGCATGTTGCTGGTGTTTGATGCTGCTGTAGCGCATGCGCAGCACTAGAGGGCGACACACACACGCTGCTGTGATATATGTGAACCTTTATGAGTCATTTATTAATAAAAATCATATAAACATTCGCTATAATATGTGTTTGTCATCTTGACGGCGACATAAAGCTTCTGAATCAACGAGGATTAAAATATAAATGGATTTAAACTGGGTTTGGGATCTTTTATTATTTGTTATGGCTGACAGAATTAGAAGTGTGGGAACACGTTTGCCTTAAAATTATGCAGTTTATTTTAATATAAAATAATACAAATATTATAAAAAATTTCGATTAATACAGTGTACACACACACACACACACGTTTGTTTTGCAACACACACACACACTCACACACACACACNACACACACACTCACACACACACTCATATTAGACACACACACACACACTCACACACACACTCACACACACACTCATATTAGACACACACACACACACTCACACACACACTCACACACACACTCATATTAGACACACACACACACACTCACACACACACTCACACACACACTCATATTAGACACACACACACACACTCACACACACACTCACACACACACTCATATTAGACACACACACACACACTCACACACACACTCACACACACACTCATATTAGACACACACACACACACTCACACACACACTCACACACACACTCATATTAGACACACACACACACACTCACACACACACTCACACACACACTCATATTAGACACACACACACACACTCACACACACACTCACACACACACTCATATTAGACACACACACACACACTCACACACACACTCACACACACACTCATATTAGACACACACACACACACTCACACACACACTCACACACACACTCATATTAGACACACACACACGCAAGCACTTTTTCACACAGGGCCATGTGGATTTGGATTTTGTTTTCCCTTCATAATAAAAACCTTCAATTAGAAACTGCATGTTGTGTTTACTTGTGTTATCTTTGATTCATATTTAAATTTGTTTGATGATCTGAAACATTAAATTGTGACAAACATGCAAAAAAATAAAAAATCAGGACGGGGGCAAACACTTTTTCACAGCACTGCAGCTTCTCTAGGGGTTGGCCAACAATCCTTGAGCAGATTTTTAATTGACTAAACAACTTTGTTTTTAGCTTAACAGACAAACTTTTATACCAAATAGAGTTGCAATATTGCAGTTCACTCATTATCACAGACATAAAGAATAACAGAAGAATCTGTTCTCTTACGCCGAAAGACCGAAGACGACGAAGAAGATAGATTCTCTGCTTTGTTCTTTTACAGAGAGCATCAACATGATCTTTCCATGAGAACACATCATCAATCATCACACCTAAATACTTATAAGTTTTGACTTGTCTGATTTTTCCATTGTATGAGTATCAGATGTAGACCCAAATATAATCTCTTCTGTGTTACTCGTGTTAATGACAAGATCATTATTCTCACACCACTCAAGCAAATTAGTCACACCCTGTTGATGAAACCCAGCACTGTCCGAATCATTCAACACAGATATTAACACGCTGTCATCAGAATACATTAAAATATACTGATTTAACTTGTCAGTTCGACAGTCATCTGTATACAAGGTGAAAGTATGGCAGAGCTGACGCAACCTTGAGGTACTCCGACATTTGTTATAGTAGCAGAAGACAGCGTTTTATTCACTTTAACTCTCTGAACTCTATTAGTGAGGAATGAGATATACCAATTAATCAGATGGGGGTTTACACCCAACTGTACAAGTTTTGACACCAATATGTCAACCTTTATGGTATTGAACGCAGAAGAGAAATCTAAAAACAAAGTATTGGATTTATCTGAATGTTTAGAGACGATATGCTCCAGAGCAGCAACTGCATCTTCAGTTCTACAACCTTTCTTACAGGCAAACTGCCAGGGATCAAGTTTATCTTTTACCATCTGAACTAAGTGCGGAAGTATCAATCTTTCAAGACATTTCACAGTTACTGAGGTAAGGGCTATTGGTCTAAAATCGTTATATTCTCTTGGACATGAACTTTAGGTAATGGTTTTATATATGCGGTCTTCTGTAACACAGGGACAGTGTGTGTGTCAACTGAGGCTCGATATACTGATTGCCACACCGGAGCAATTCATGTGCAAAATTCTTTAAAAGACCCGCACTACATCCATCTGGACCAACTGATCTTCTCGTGTTTATAGACAAACATTTTCCTAACATCCTCAACCTCTATTACAATTCTATTCAATGATGATGGAACCACAGTAACTATTATTTCATTGCATTTAGCATGTTTATCTATTGATTCAAAATCTTGTAAAAAAGGAGTTTAATTCATTCCCAAAACAAAATTCATTATCAATTACAAAAGATTTATTTGAAGATGACAATCCAGTCTTTGTTTTCATGATTACCTTTTCAGTATTATGCTTCCTCCAGACGCCTCTTGTGAACTTCTTTTGTTTCCTTTCATTTGATTTTTAACTCTCTTTCTGTTTGTTTAAGTTTCCTAATATCCTTATTCCTAAATGCTACTTTCCTCATATTTATAACTTCTTTAATATCTTTAGTCATATATGGTTTGTTATTTGGATAAACTTTAATCTCTTTTGTAGGTGTGAGCAACTCCACACAGAAACTGATATAGTCATTTAACACTGTAGTTCTTTCATCAAGTGAACCTTCCTTAAAAATGTCCCAATTTGTCCAGTCGAAACAGGCTTTCAGTTGTTGTACTTGATAATGAATCACTGACTGACAGCTGCTGTGATTAAAGTGAGAGCGCTTTCTGTCATTCATTCACAAGAAAAGTTATTGTTTTTCATGAGATTTTCTGAGTATTTATACTTCACATTGACAAAATGTATTTTTAAACCTAGTTATTTTATAATGTTTAATATTTAGTCAAAAACAAAGTGAAAAACGATTAGAGGAAATGGCTGATATATGCGCAAATAAATTCTACTCTGCCGCCACCTGCTGGTTAAAGTGGTAATTATTGTCTTTTTTATTTTTAAATAAGTGTTTTCTATCAAATGTTGAATTTCCTACATTTTGAAACGTTCGGTTTTACAATAGGGACAATCTCAGAAGGGTGAACAAGTAATGTTTGTGGTCATCACATTAAAAATAACATTTGAAGTGCTTGTGAATGCATGTGTGTGTCTAATTACAGAAACAGTGTTTTTAAACATCCCAATATCTTCATCTTTATTGCACTCAATAAAACTGGTTTATTGGCAAATGAGGTAAATGTGATAACTGCATTAAAATATGAATACAACATTCAAAAGTCAACCATTGATGGTTTTGTGTCGAAGTACAGCGAGTACAGAATGAACCGCTAACAGTTCACCGGAAATGCCCGAGCTGGCTTAACCACAACCAGGAAGTAACCGTGCGTATAGCCCATTCATTTTATGATTCTGACGGTAATGGGAGTCGGACTGCAATACTCAGATGGCATTTGATTGGACAGTTGTGTACACGTCATCACCGTGACGTAGCCTTGTGATTGAAAGTGAAAACTCAGCAACTTCTAAACTGTCCAATCGCAGGCTGTTCGTAAGCCGCTCCGACCAATCATGGAGAATGAGTCCAGATCACCTTCCGTTTACACTGAAATACCTTACAAACTGAAGTGTGTGTGTGTCTCGTATGAGTATGTGTGTGTAGAAACCTGGTGATTGTGTTCATGAACAAAAGTCCAACGATTGCCTACCGAGACTGTGATGTGTGTGTCGATCTCTAACGATCTCATGATCACACGTCACACAGGTCACATGATTCCATTTATTCTGCACACACACTTTATATTTACAGACTGAACGTGCGGCAAACAGAAACCATGAACCCACAGAGTGATTTGGCCAAACATCAGTCACGATACGGGACAAAGAGTGACGAGTCATCATGTGTCTGAGGCGTGATGTCATCATCGTCATCACCAGAACGAGACCGCAGGAGGATTTTGGCCCGAAATCTGTCAAACGTCCTTGTGAAACTCAAATAATTCAGATCTGACATTTATAAAGCTTCTCTTTTGGCAGTACAAAACAATCATGTACAGAAATATTATTATGTTAGTAAATAAAAAAAAATCTACAAGTTTGACAGTCTTACCCATAATTCTCCCCGTACATTCAAAGCGGCTGATAAATAAGACGTCAGTAGTGAATAATAGATCAAATCAATATTTGGTCCAAATTCCAGCCAGTCGTGGGAATATTTAAAGTCTTCAGTTTTCTGATCATAAATATGTGTGAATGTTCTCAAGGCAGAACTGGATGGCACTAGACTATACTGCTCTGATGTTCTGATGGGAACCTACGGAGAACGCTGCAGCAACGTTCACCTCTCTACAAAAAGCAAACTTCCTCATGACGCGTGTTCGTCCGCATCCGCGTCCGAGCCGGTTCCGTTATCGGACGGGTCCAAGAGTTCTTGACGGCGGCGCATTATGGCTGCGAACTGAGCGCGCTCCGTGGCGTCCTGAAAAAGGTCAGAGGTGACAGAGGTGAGTGAGGGGTCAGTGGTTGCTCCCCTCGTCGAAGGACTCCACGCCGGAATCACCCGCCACCGTCGCCAGCTTCTCCTGCCGCCTCCTCATGACCTCCTGCAGCTCCGAGCCGGAGCTCCTCTGCAGACAGACGGAGCAACAGTGAGACTCTCGCAAACATCTCGGCAAACCTCATTTAAACAAGCTGTGTGAAGATCAGTACCTCAAAACACCTGCGGCGTGATGGAGAGAGAGAGAGAGAGAGAGAGGAAGGGCAGAAATGAGTGAATGAGGACGAAGGTTCGGACGTGAGCGTGACATCAGCATCAGACGCTCTAAACTAAGATGGACGGGATTCTGGGAAAGCGTCTATTCCTGAAACTACGGCAGAAGCCACTAGACAACATCTAATTAAATGAGATTTGGTATGAGAATGTTTCATCAGGAGACGGCTGCACCAGCTCTGAGTTACACTATCGTGAAGTAAATGTGCGAGTTACTGAATAATGCACCATTAAAGAGGTCATGAACTGTGTTGTTTTATTGTTTTATAATGTTTCCTGGCGTGCACTTATAATGTTAGTATGATTTTTACATCAAAAATGGTCATAATTTAGAAATAAAAGGCATTTTTCCTTCCCTGATTTTATTCTCTGATTTGAACGCTCTGTTTTAAGGGGCGTGTCTGTGTGAGACTTCAGTGTAAACGCCCCATTGCCGTGATTGGCTGACATATTTGCATATGAAATAGCCAAGTATTACTCTCTTTTAGCACACTTTTACTTTTACAGCTGTCAAGGTTAACTAATCA
>RJVU01048818.1:66578-107473 GCA_003731715.1 Anabarilius grahami | reverse complement strand
CTGTGAGGCAGCGCGGCATTGACAGTGGTAGGGATCTTGTTTATTATGGCCCGAAACGAGGGCGAGTCAACCGTATTTAATGGCAGCATTTCCTCCACAACAAACTGCCCGACTAACTTCTTCAACTCTCCCCCACTTACTGGTTTTGCACCGAAGTCCAGCTTTTGTTGTTTGGGTGGTCGGGGACCTCCTGCTCTCTGCTTCTCATCACCTGGTGTGACTTGCTCTATAAGTTTGACTGTGCAGTGCTGCGACTCCAAATGTTTTTTCAAATTCGACGTAGTGTTTTTGTAGCTAGATAACACTTTGTCGCCGCCAGCACAGAGTGTACAACGGACCTTAATGTTGTCATCTTTAGCTGACACAAACTCAAAATAGTGACTGTATTTCCATCTAGAAAACGAACATCTCTCGCCTCCCTCCATTGTTTACGTTTGTGTCGCTGCGTGGTACATACACGTGACGTGAACTTCATGCATGAGGAAAATGTGACTTGTCGCATACGTGACTTCACTCCCCGAGATGCAAGAAGAAATAAATATATATTTTTATTAAGGAAAATGACAAAAATAGTAACGCACAGTGACTTGGTTAAGTAACTTTAATCTGATTACTGGTTTGGAAATAGTAATGCGTTAGATTACTCGTTACTGAAAAAAGTGGTCAGATTAGAGTAACGCGTTACTAAGTAACGCGTTACCGGCATCACTGAGCAGGATTTACTTGGAGAGAGCTTAAAGCCCCAATTATATGACCATTGTTCTACTTTACTTATTGCTTCCTTGATTTTATTTACCACACCTATGGGATCTCGTCCTCTTACCCACAAAGAAACGCCTACCCTGTCATTAATTTGAACACATCGACAGATCTTCCAGTTCGCTGGTAAAGAGATTAATTAGCCATGCTCGATAGCAAAATATTATAAATGAGAACAAATTCACTACAGATCGGTGGAAAAGAGAACACAAATGAATTAAATCTAGCTAGTTGTTTCTTTCCAATTCTAATTGCTTTATATTAAACTATTTCATGTTAAAAGAAACAGTGTTGTTGTTCCTGATAAGTGAAATTGTGAGGAAACACACTGAAAAAAGAGTGCGGACTGGATAAATAAACACTTCTCATTATCACAGCACAATCTCCTGTTACATTGACTGCTTAGGCTATACCTTTGAAGCAAGTTAATAAGAGAATTAAATGATTAATTTAGTGATGATTGAGCATTATTGAAGACAATGATAACAAACAGAATCACTGAAGAAAGGTGAAACACAAATTCTGTTGTTTAAATAGCTTAACTTAAACCTGTTGTTGATTCACAATGTAATTTTCATTTCTGCAAAGCTTGTGAAACAACAAGAGCATTATTTAAGGAACATGTGGATTTATGTTTGCTTTCTTTATTATGTGAATTGTGAGCAGACAACTTTGTGGTCTTTTATGAAACGTCTGGGGACATTCAGGCTGGTCTGTGGATTATGAAGTTGGTTTTTGCCTACTTCTCTTTTTCACATCATGTGTCCATACATAGAAACACTGTAATGGTTGACTGTTAAGCACAATCACTGAATAGGAACTACAACAACATCTAAAACTGACTTCCAGCCTCAGCCTAATGCCTGGTACGATTTTGAGCTGTCCCAGCCTAAAGATAAGCAATCGTGGCAATTAGATAGCCTGCGGTCATTTTTTTTATCATCTCATAGTTTGCTGCTACGAGCAACATACTGTATTGCCTACTGACTAGCCAATAAAAATGGAATCAAAAACACTATATTCTCTCGTAGTGTTGTGGCGATATCATGTGGTCAACATGTGAACGTGACATCTGATTGCCTGGAAAACTCACTGAGGTCTGAAGTGGGACATTTAATTTGTGATATTCACGTCCTACCTGGTCTAGAACGCAGCACGCAACTTGCATAGTAGCCTACGAGTCTATAGGTGTCCTCATCTTTCAGTCTACGTGCATGTCGTAAGTTTATTAGATCCATGTCATAGGCCTACATGTGACTTGTAGTGATCGTATAGGATTGCCAAAATCTCACAATCGTATATCAGCCACTATCTACAACAGGTGGTTAAGGTGGAGAATTATTCAGTTTTGTCAACAGGTTTTTATATCTGACAGAGTTGAATTGTAAGCAGAAGTTGACAAGTTCTAACAAAACTCTTTATATAGTGAAATATATTTTGCATATGGGGAATTATTATAATGTTGTTTCATGATTTTATTTACATTTGGCCTAATTTACATGCCTTACATAGCATCTTTACATCTACTGTCATTATTAAAGGAGCCAGTTCGTTTTGCTTTGGATGGATGCACTTTCTTCATCTTCATACTCGTTGATCCTGTTCACTGCCATTGTAAAGCTTGGATGTGTCAGGATATTTATTAATATAACTCTGATTGTGTTTATCAGAAAGAAGAAATTCATATACACCTGAGTAAAGCTTGGAGTAATTTTCATTTTAAAGTGATCTAATCCTTTAAAAGCATCAAATTTACATTATAAATCCTATAACATCAGCCTGCAATGTATTGCATACGTAAAACAAATGTATATGTACATTTTGGTAATTATAGTGTACCTACAGTAGTGTTATCATAGACTAAGTGTCACTTTTGTAATGTGAAGGGGGATTTCGGGAAAAAAAGAGGGGAGGTACAAGAGTAGAGAGTGAGCCCTATTCACTCCCATTATAAAGTATGGAAGAGTCAGCAAATTTTTAAAATATCTCCAGTTGTATTCATCTGAAAGAAAATAGTCATATACACTAAGGATGGGTTGAGGGTGAGTAAATCATGGGTGGATAAATCCTTTAAACATCACTCAGCTTTTTTCTTTCAGTTTTTCACATACTGTTGTGTATTATGGTTGATTTTAGTGACTAAAATCAACCATAATACACAACAGTATGTAACAGTTTTATCTGACTTTTAATTTATGCCGCTTTTATTGCTTTCTAAAATAAAGTGATTAGTGATTTATCTCACCAGTCTTGAATTTACTACAGACCAGGATCTCCTCAGATCAGAGAACATGTTAATGATGTTGTTGTTGGCCACCCTTATGAAAAGAAAATATATTTCCCTATATATATGAATGATCAATATATTGAATGATTTAATGGTATACTTCACTTTTTGACTTTCTCTGTGTCTTTTGATTCTTCCATTGTGTACATCATGTACCTACCTAGACAAAACAAGAAGTAGTAGTCCTTGGACACACCTTCAACCAGAAGTTGAAGACACACACACATTTACGCACATACATTTCTTATTTGTTATTATATTTCTTGAAATGCCATACATGGTAAGGTTTGATTCTTTAGTCGTATGATTGGATGCTCATGCCATCCTGGAGATTGTTGTTTGACCTATGTCTATAAATATGACCCTTCTTCCTGAATAAATCTGAGAATACTTTGTACCACACTTGATCTGTGTCTGCTTGGTCATTCTCCCGAGATCTCGCGCTGCATCACAGGGGTTGAGGCGCCTGTTTCTTAACTGATGACTGAGATTACAAATATTCTACCTATTATTGAGATTTTGATCTAACAGTGTGTATATGTGTGTGTGTGTGTATAATGTGTGTGTGTATATAATGTGTGTGCATGTTTTTGTGAAATATCAGGACACAAATGTGTCTAATGACATGGGTATGACATAGGTATTACAAGGAGAGGGTGACTTATGAGGACATTCCCCATGTCCCCACTTTTCAAAAGGCTTATAAATCATACAGAATGAGTTTTTGTGAGAAAGTAAAAGTGTGCACAGTTTCCTGTGATGGTTAGGTTTAGGGTTAGGGGTAGTGTAGGGGGAGAGAAACCATTACGCCTATGGAATGTCCCCACAATTCACAAAAACAAACGTGTGTGTGTGTGTGTGTTTGGGTGCATCTATATCACACTTTTGATGTTTTAGAGTGTCATCCCTTTACTGCTGTGTACTTTTTTCAGAATTGTGGCCGATTTGTAGATTGTACACACCAAAATTCTCTGAATTTTTGTGTTTTTGTTGATTTCCGATCATTTTTGATCGAAGAACACAAGTGTAACTGTTTTTTTTATGACCATATACATTTTTCGAATCATGCCCTCAATGTTTTTCTGTTCACATACCAATTGACATAAACATCACCAAGTTTCAGCCCATTCTGATAAAGCTAAAATTTTTTAAAAGTTCAAAAACATTTTTACATTATTTTATATTGTACCAAAGGGGTATCGTGTGTGTGTGTGCATTTGCTTATTTCACTCTTGATGTTTTATAGTGTTACACCTTCACTGCTGTGAGCTCTTCCTGCATTATGACTGAATTATTGAATGGATTTCACATATTATCAAAACTTGATGTTTTAGAGTGTCACCCCTTCATTGCTGTGTACTTTTTTTTCAGAATTGTGGCTGATTTGTAGATTGTACACAACTAAATTCTCAGAACTTTTGTGTTTTTGTCAATTTCCTATTCATTTTCTATGTTCAGTCATTGATAGATATTCTTATCAGCCTGACTTTTCTTTCCCTTTTTCTCCCTGTTTTCCCTCACCTGGTCTTCACAGATGCAAGGGTAGAACGGAGACTAGTTGTTATGGTTCCGTCACACATCTGGTTTTAATGTACACAATGTATATGTGTGTGTGTTTCTTGGAAAGCAGCCAAGAAAGGGTCCCTGCTTTTTTAGGCCTTACTGGAGCCCAAGGCAGGCAGGGGCACTGGACCAGATGTTGACCATATTTAGACTTGTTTTTTCTATATGTACCACATTCCTATATCATGAAAGTATAATTAAAATTTTTTTGTGTTCACACTCCAAATGCCACAAAAGTCACCATGTTTTGTACCAATCCGATGAAGCTGCGATTTTTAAAAGTCCCATGGCATGAAAATTTCACTTTATGAGATTTTTTAACATTAATATGAGTTCCCCTAGCCTGCATATGGTCACCCAGTGTCTAGAAAAGGCGATGGATGAAAAACGATCCCTGGGTATTTTGCTTCGCCTTTGAGAAAATGAAAGCTCATACGGCCCAATCTGGAATCTTCCCTATATGTCGTCATACGGGGAAAGGTTACCTCCCCTTTTTTGTGCTTTGCCCGCCCATGAGAAACTGAGCTACTAAGCCTGTGAGGCGAGCGCAATATTTTTTTTTTCCTCAAGGAAACGAACAAAGCATGGCAGTTGCTCAGTGTCTGGATGTGCAAATGAACACAGAGGTATTTTTTAGTTCCTTCTTCCGAGCCTATGAAGAAACAACTTCCCAAAGTTTTGTATGTCAGCGCCAAACATTTCACCAACCACTGTTTCCTCAACGTGGGCCAATACAGCCCAGTTACTGTCGCTAATGTAAAGGTAGACAGCATCAAGTAGCCTATGTGTGTGAATACACACACTGTAACGCGAGTGTTGTACATTTCTTTGTTGTTTGGATAACCATTCTGCTGTTGGTGTTATGGCACACGCGATTTCCATATTTCCAGATTTTAGATCTTGATGTAATTGTAATAAGAAAGACTGTAAAAAACTTTTAAGATACATGAAATAGGTAGCCTATGCAAATAAATGTAAACGTAATGTAAACAAATAAATAATGTTGGAATGGTAGCACATTTTCCACAACGGCACCTATCCAAAAAGGTATTTGTAATAATGGCAGAGGTCTGACTAATATAGTGGCACTGGTTAGTGTCTATAGCTGATAATTACATATATATATATATATTATACTAACCATTCGGAGACGTCCTGCTGTAGCCGCTGAGTTGCAACATCCAGTGCTTCTCTGATCGAATTTTTGTTAATTGTTCATTTTGTTATTGTTACACTCTAAAAAATGCTGGGTTAAAAACAACCCAAGTTGGGTTGAAAATGGACAAACCCAGCGATTGGGTTGTTTTGACCCAGCAGTTGGGTTAAATGTTTGCCCAACCTGCTGGGTAGTTTTATTTAACGCAACAATTGTTTACAAATTACTATAGGTCTGGCTTAAAATGAACCCAAAATAGGTTGGAAATTAAAAATCAGACTCATAATTACTAGAGGCAACAATAATAATAAAAAAAATGAGCATTTATTAATAAGCAATTTAATAAATGTTTATTGTTTAAATATTATTCAAAAAAAATATTAATAAATGTTTGTTTATTAAACATATTACATTTACATTTACATTTATGCATTTGGCAGACGCTTTTATCCAAAGCGACTTACATTGCATTATACTATACATTTGTATCGAAGTATGTGCAATCCCTGGGATCGAACCCATGACCTTGGCATTGCTAGTGCCATGCTCTAACCACTGAGCTACAGGAAAGCTAAAAAAAATTTAATTTCCAAAATATTTTGGGTTCATTTTAAGCAAGAAATACAGTAATTTTTAAACAATATTTGGGTTAAATAAAACTACCCAGCAGGTTGGGCAANAATTATATTTGATGATAGTGGTCCTGACAGAAGTTCATTTTGTTATTGTTACTGTTAATTTATTGTTCATTTAATACATTGTGTGTCTAGATATTGGCAGTATTTTAAAGGAATTCATATTTTAGAGTGGAGTGGTCACTCAATGCATTCACTTAACCTGGAGTGAATCTTATTTTATTAGAATCTGAAGCTTTAGATTTGGATCTGAAATCACAAAAGTAAAGAAGAAGAAGAAAGCAGTTGTTCTGAAGTCTGATAAAGAATATCATGATGGCCGTATTTTCACTATGGGTTTCTGTTGACGTGATATTCTGTTCTTGACCAACAAGACATGTTCATGACATGAGAATGAAAATGACAAATTAAGCAAAACACTCTGAATTTATCAACCACAAACTCAGGAAGGACTCTGAGCTGGTACAGTGTAAAACCTCAATACGCTTGCCAGTCTTGTGACCAGGGGAATATGTTTCCGTTATCAATTTATATACATTTTTTACAAAAACAAACAAACAAACAAACAACAAATGTTGTAAACAGTGGTAAAACCCGTTTTGTTTTTGTTTTATTGTTTTTTGTGCTGGTGCCTTGTGCCATCCCCGTAAAGATACTACCCCAGGTGGTTGCCCATGTTGCCCATTCCTAAATCCACCACTGAAGATATTTGTCAATGATGTTTAGAATTTGTACCAAATCCTCTGACAACATCCTGTCAGTCATCTCTCTTTTCATTCACATGATAAGTGAAATCTGATGTAATGTAATGTAACCGACCACCGCAGAAAGCTTAACCATGCCCTTTTGGGGACTGAGTGGAATGCATTATTCATTTTCCATTTCTTTCCGCTTTCAGAATTGGGCTTTGGGCACATCCCTAATTGACAGGTCTGAGACATCGGATTTTTATATACTTTGCACAATTCTTTATTTCTCACACTTTCTTCCAAACGTCTGATTACAGCACTGAGCTTTGACAAACACGTCACCCACATTTATTTATATAGTCACTTCAATCTAAGATTAACTACAATGTAGCATCTGAATAGATCAAACACACAATTACTCAACATCTTCCAACCCTTCACCTATGCCAGGCCCCGTAAGGTCTGGCTTCCCCACTGAGCGCTATAACCATTTGCTCTTCACCTACACTTCAAAGACAGTGTTTTATCAGGAAAACACAGGTCACCAGAATCATTTGGTTTATAAAAATGGAATCTTAGCCACTAATTAATTGACAACATCGTTTAAATGAATGAACATGCATTTCCCCAGTACATCTTGTATATTATTACTGTTTTATATTGTTCTTTAGTATGTTGTAAAGTGTTAGGCATGCCTGAAAGTTGGAACTATGAGATAATGTATTTCATCTAGGTAATGTTTACTATTAAATTACTCCTTGTTTAATGACTCACATTTTTGTGGACATCACCATACTATAGAATGTATTGTGTTTGTTATATTTATCAGAGTATAAATGGACACAAACTTTCAAGTGAACCCCCCCATGCAAGTTAATTCACTTTCAAACAAAGGAAATCCCCCGCCAGAGAATTGCACCTTTCTCATTGGTCAAGCCAAGATTTGAAGGTGTCGACTGTCTGGAGAGCTCAGAGTAGATCTGCTCCTAGTTCGTCTGGTTCTTCTCTTTGTTCCTGTTGATACAACTTGAGGGCCACCCACTTCAAGCAATGCACAACTGCAGCGACCACAAAAGAGTCAAATTAAGAGCGCAAGGTTTGTCTTCATTTTCTTCATCAACACCGAAGATATTGATTACATTTACATTTACATTTATTCATTTGGCAGACGCTTTTATCCAAAGCAACTTACAAGTGAGGAATACAACAAGCGAGTCATCATGACGAGGCAAATAGACAAGAAGTGCTCACAATACAAGTTATAGGCAGTACTCAGAGTATCATAAACTACAATAGAGAGGGATTAGAGGAAGTGAAAGGATAGGTATAAGAAGTTTTTTTTTTTTTTTTTTTTTTTTAGATGAGGTTAAGTGCTCACGAAAGAGATGAGTTTTCAGCTGTCTTTTGAATATTGCCAGGGATTCTGCATTCCGGATGAAAGCAGAAAGATCGTTCCACCAGCAAGGAACAGTGAACGAGAATGTCCTGGAGAGTGATTTTGAGCATCTCTGATTACAGATATTGATTAAACCAGTGGACCGAACCATCAAGAATTTCTTCCGAGCCTGCAGATCCAGACAGCTAAGGCATTTGCAAGTATCGTTTGAACACTAAATGGCAATTTAGTATTAAAGGTGTATAAAAATGCTTTTTCACAAGATGTAATATAAGTCTAAGGTGTCCCCTGAATGTGTCTGTGAAGTTTCAGCACAAAATACCCCATAAGATTTTTTTAAATTCATTTTTTTAACTGCCTATTTTGGCCCATCATTATAAATGCGCAGATTCAGCGTGTCTCCCCTTTAAATGCTCGTGCTCCCCGCTCCTGAGGTCGCGACTGTATAATACATTGAATAAACAATGTTCACACAGCTAATATAACCCTCAAAATGGATCTTTACAAAGTGTTTGTCATGCAGCATATCAGATCATGTAAGTATAGTATTTATTTGGATGTTTACATTTGATTCTGAATGAGTTTGATAGTGCTCCATGGCTAAAGCTAACGTTACACACTGTTTGAGAGATTTATAAAGAATTAAGTTGTTTATGAATTATACAGACTGCAAGTGTTTAATAATGAAAATAACGACGGCGTGAATACAGTAATAAACGATGGTAACTTTAACCACATTTAACAGTACATTAGCAACATGCTAACGAAACATTTAGAAAGACAATTTACAAATATCACTAAAAATATCATGTTATCATGGATCATGTCAGTTATTATTGCCCCATCTGTCATTTTTCGCTATTGACCTTGCTTGCTTACCTGCATAAAGTCTGTTGATTCAGCTGTGCTGCTCCAGACATTAATACTGGATTGTCTAATGCCTTGAACATGGGCTGGCATATGTAAATATTGGGGGCATACATATTAATGATCCCGACTGTGGCATAACAATCGGTGTTATGTTGAGATTCGCCTGTTTTTCGGAGGTCTTTTAAACAAATGAGATTTACATAAGAAGGAGGAAACAATGATGTTTGAGACTCACTGTATGTAATTTCCATGTCCTGAACTCTTGTTATTCAACTATGCCAAGGTAAATTCAATTTTCAATTCTATGGCACCTTTAAGATTGTGAACCCCTTTCAACAAAGGTGCTTTATTAGGTGCTTATTGAAACTGATGGTTCGTCCTGCAATTGTAAATTTATCCTTTCCATTGTTGCATTCCCCTGTTATGATACGGTTCAAATTCATTTTCCACTCTCTCACTGCGTTGATGGTATGTTTGTGTTTGTTAATTTAGTTATGTGTTTGTGATTTAGTTAAATAAAACTTGTTTGTGTGCACACTCTTGCGAGTTGATTCTGATCTGCTTATAAACCAATGTCCCTGATAACGATTCGATCACAGCTACATGCTAAGAAAGCAATATTCTTCTGTGGCCATGGAAATGATCCTTCTTGAAAAATGTATAGACGATCAATACTGAGTGTACGCTGACCGAACAGATTAATTGATTGTAATATTAATTCAGCTACATTAGGTTAATTTGATTAACTGATTCAAATATTTATAATTAATCATAACAAGTTATGACTAATTATTAATATTTCCCCTTTTGAGCTAATAAATCTTGTTACAACAATCTATCATTAATATCTTTAACATATCTTTTTTTGGTTCATTCCATTTTGATTAGTAATAACTGTACATCAAGCATTTTATACTTTATCATTGAGTTATATGTTCAGAAATATGATGTTTTAATCATTTCACAAATATTTGTATAAGGAACTGAATCTTCAACTATCTTCTGGTGTATTTGATGAAGCTCTGATCTTCTGAGTTGTAGATGAGCTCAGATTCACTGATGAATCTCAGACAAACTCATTTATGACTGTGATCTAAACCTGAGAGGAGACGTAAGATGCTCATACTCATACCCATCTTCTTCATTAGACTGCTCTTCACTTCACCATCCAAACTCTCAATAGCTTGCTGTTTTGTGTATCCTCTCCATGTATCTGGTATCTTACCACTCCCCTGAAATGTTTTATTGTAGTATGTTTCCAGATCTTTCTTGAATCTGCACACAAACCACTTCCAGTAGGGCAGTTCAGAGAGATCAGGAGTGATGCTCCACTTCGCATAAACTCCTCCTGCTTTTCTGTATTCTCTATATGGGACTGCATCATCTGAGCCTTTGGGATAAAATGTTTTTTCACTTGCTACTTCTGATGTGCAGAAGCTAAAAGACAAGTTTGTTGTACCCCTGTACCACATTCCATTTATTCCATCTGCTCTGTGGAAACAAACGTTGTGATCTCCATCATGGTTTTCTACTGTGTTGGTGCAGGTGACTCCACAGAATGGACACTGAACCCAACAGCACTGAGAGATGTGACCAAACAATATCTCATCTGGCCTGAACTTAGTGTCCAGATTTACTGGAAATGTATCTGTGTTGAATCTCCTGCTGATGTCAGTCATTATAGCAGGAATATGTCGTCTAATCACATCTTCTAGGAGATTCACATCAACATCATCTTGTTTCACTCCACAGAGGTCTTTTTCAGAGAAGATCAGCTCATCTGAGAGCTTCTGTGTGAAACTCTTCAACCACAAACCAACATCTCTGTTCACTTGTTCAGTAGATTGATGTGCTGCTTTCATGATCTTCTGCTGCAGGAGTTCAATGTTCTCCTTCATCTTGGGTAAAACACTGACACTGAACTTATCCATGATGTACCGACTGACTTCATCTCTGATGAAACTCTTGAAGTGATCTTTGGGATTATGAATGTAGTTCATGTATTTGTCAAAGTCCTCCTCTTCTGCCAGTGTCTTCAGGATGTGTTTCTCCAGATTTGATCTGTTTCCATTCAGTGATTCACAGTTTGATCTCATTTCATCTGACAGATCTCTGGCAGTCTTCTTGTAGACGCTCTGCTCAATGGGCTCTTTAAGTTTCTGACAGATGATCTCAGCAAAAATAACAGCTGATGCAGCTCCATGGAGGTTTTTCTGAAAAATACTGTAGTACTCTTCTCTCTTCTTCTCTACATATATCTTAGGATCATTGGCTTCTCTGAACTTTCTGTGTTGGTCAGTGATCATCTTATTTGCTCTCTTACAGATGGAAAGAACCAAATCCATGAAGAATTCATTCTTAAACTTATATTTCACTGCTTTTTCCTCATGTTCTGTTACTCTTTTCTTGATGTAACCCGTGAGTTTTTGAATGCAGCTGTTGTTGTAGCCCATCTTTGAAATGTTAAATGACTGAATCATTTTGTCTGTCTGTAGATAAACATCTGTGACTAATGATCTTATTTGGGCTTCATCCTCTGGAGACAGAAAACAACCCAACTTCTCTGTGGCTGATCTGTAGACATTTACAAAAGGTGCTGTAATTCCACTGGATTTCTTTACCTTCACATAATCCGAAAAACTATCTGCAGTGAAAATATCCCTGCTCTCCCTCCAGTGATCTGTACAAGCACTTCCAAAGATGTCATTTAGGATCTTTCTCACATCTCTCATTATATCAATGCCTTTGATTGCAGGAGTGTCTCTGATTATGTTTTTCACACTCTGTTCCCAGAACAAATCAAACTCTTTCTTCAGTGTTTCTTCATCATTTGTTTTGTCTTTGAGTTTTAAGGCAAGTTCTTTGCTCTTTTCATAGAGAGTGTTTTCATGATGTGTCCTCTGATCATCAATCTTTTTCTTCAGGTATCGCTGCTGAAGAACTTCATTTAATTTTCTCTTTGTCTCTCTCAAAATGTTTTCCTGAACATCTTTGATTTTGATTTCAAATGATGTTTTCCACTGAATCAGTATATCTGCATCAGTGTCTTTCTCAAAGAATTCAGACATTGATTTTTTCACATCTTCACTTGTTTTATCCAGTTCTGTTTGAAGATCGGTTTCATCAACCTCATTAATTGTTTGATTTTCTATATTGTTGTGTAGTTTGTTCTCAGTTTCCATCATGGCACTGCGAAGACTCCAGGACCACTTGCTGTATTCAGTCTCCAGTTTCTTGTAGGCTGAAATCTCCAGAGAATTTCTGAAGCTGAAGACGAATCGTTCATTCAGTAAAGCTTCCCAGAGATCTTTAATACGATCTTTTAGGTGTGTCAGCGTCATTCCATGTGATTTTGAGGCATGAGATATAATCGATTCCTTTAGTTCTTGAATATTCTCACAGTAGTTTGGGTTTGGTGGTGCCATTGGTGGGTTTCCCTCCCAGAACTGAGCAAAATACTTCACATCATTCTTAACATCAAATTTAATGACATCACTGAAACATTCTGCATCACAGACTTCATCTTCAGCAGCGAGTTTTGTCATCTCATCCAGTTTCTCCTGCAGTCGTCTTCTTCCCTCCATGTTTTTCTCTCCAGCTGTGACATCTGAGACATTCTGATGCACAAACACACAGCTGGGATTTAGTTTGACCTTCTTCATCCTCAGGAAAGCCTGAACAACAATCTGAAGAATGTCCTGCATCTCAGAGAGGTTTTCTCCAAAGATGTTGATCAATGTCAGATTTGCAAGACCAACAACAAATGTGGCCAATTCATTGTCATGATCTTTTGTTGATCTTCCAGCCAGTTCTAGAGCACGAAGACCCTCAGTATCAACAACCAGAATATAGTTAATGTTCATCTGTGTTTTCATCTCGTCTGACACTTTGACCAGCTGCATGAAAGCTCCTCTGGTGCACCTGCCAGCACTGACGGCAAACTGGAGTCCAAACATGGCATTCAGCATGGTGGATTTCCCAGAGCTCTGAAGCCCTAAAACTGACAGCACAAAGACTCTCTGGTCTCCCAGTTTCTGGATGAGTTCATCTAGAACAGCAGAGATCCAGATCAGAGGAACATGAGCAGCATCTCCATCCATCAGCTCCAGAGGAAATCCAGAGATCATCATCTCTGCTGCAAGACTCGGGAGAGAAGAGAAGTGAAACTGCAGATCTTTCTTGTTCTTCTGCACATATTTATATGATTCATAGATCTGACCGATTTCCCTCATGATGTGCTCCAAACCAAAGGATGCAGCTTGAAGATCCTCAGATATTCTCTCAAGTTCAGTTTGTTCAGCTTTGAGTTGTTCAGATTTATCATGACTCTCCTTCAGTTTTACAACTGCTGACCACTTTATATCATATATATGATGTATATCAGAAAGATCAGCTGATGTATATTCATCCAGGAGGATTCTGAGCCATTTGAGGAAAAACATCTGATTTGTAGCATGTGAATTCATTTCTTTAATGAAGAACTTCATAAACTCACTGATGTCAGATTCATGCTGCTGTTCACGGATTTTCTTCATTTCTGTTTGTTTTCTACTGATGTCCATTTCAGTCTCTTTTCCTTGAGGTCGATGTAGTTCTTTGTTCTTCTGACTCCACTGATGCCACAGTTTCCCCTGATGAGGCAGAAATGATTCTTTGATTTCTGTCAGATCTTTCTCCTTCAGTAAATTAATAATTTGCTTTGCTGCTTCTCTTCCTCTCCTACAGTCTTCATTATCTTCCTCATCTATTCTGATATTTGAGTGTTTGGACACATCTTCAGGTCTGAAAGTGGAAGATGATTCTGAAGACGAGAGACACTCATTTATAGCTCTTATGAGTTCTTCAGATACATCTGACTGATTTCTGTCTTTCAATCCAATCTTATATTTTCCTTTCCGTGTCTCAGTGAGAGTTAATTCATTCTCAGTAAAAAGACAAATGAGTGGCTTTCTGTTCTTGGACACATTTTGTATCTTTGCTGCACTCCTGTCATTCCTGTCCAGTCGTGGTAAAATAACAACATTGACTGAGCTCATTTCAGTGAGGATCTGCAGCTGTTTCTCATGGTCTCCTGCATCACCGTGTAGATTACAGAACGCAACACAGTCATTAAATTTATCCGTGTTTTTCCCAGAGGGGCAGAACCAGGTGATCTCCACCACTCCATCCATCAGGACTCTGGTTCTGCTGCTGCCTGGGCAGTTCCTGTGGAAGAATGTGTTGTGTTTCTCATTGATCAGACTGTTCATCAGCTGAGACTTGGATGAAGACACAGAGCCAAACCTGAAGAAAAACACCATAGGAGTTTCTGCCTTGTAGATCAGCTGGGTTTGACTGGTGATTTCATTGTTGGTGTTTCTGGTCTTCCAGCTCTTGTTGATTTGTCTGAATGTCCAGAGAGGAAACTCAATCTGTTGTGTGAATGGATCAGGAACAAGCAGAGGCAGAGCGTACTGACACTGGGACAGTTTAGTGACCATCAGCTGCTTCAGGAAACCATCAGCACAATGAAACACAGCCATCTGAACATCCATCGGGTGAATTCGCTCAGATTGGGTTGTTCCGTTGTTAGACAAAGACATTTCGTCAAAAATATCAAACTCATCTTGAGATAAGTCTTTGTCTTCTTGTTTTGTGTCATTAGTCTGATTAGTTTTGATGTATCTTGCTCTGTAGTTCATCATCAGTAGTTTTTGTAGGAAAGTCTGAATCAGCTCTTCTTCAGCACAAGACTCAATGGACTGTAATGAATGTTCAGTTATCTGAAGAACATCTGCAGCTCTCAGTTTATGATCATGACTGCCTTCAAGATGAAGTCTGTCAAAGAGTGAATTTGAACCCATAAGCATTTCTTTTTCTTTATGTCGATCTGGTTTCTCCCTGTCAGTTCTAAGCTCTTCTTTAGGTTCCTGTGAAAAAAATAAAAAATAAAATATGTGACTTTTTGTGCAAGCTCTGGCTCATTATTTTTGTTCCTCAATTTAAACAGCTGTAACTTTTTTATCGCTATGGTGAACACTTACCAAACCTTTCATGCATAAGGGATGTGTTGCTAATTGTGTTTTGAGTAATTTTGAGACTGATACGTTGTATGTGATGAATGGTTGCTTAGTAACAGAGTTTGTGATTTCTTTCACTATTTGACAAATTTGGTAAAATGTATTCTAACTATATCATTACATTTATGTGTAGGTGTTTTGGAACATTTCTTTTCTGAAATCTCTAGATCTCTAGTTCATCCAAAAATTTATATTTTGTAAAAATATATAACTTGTTTCAATAATGCAGTATCTCATCTGCAATCATTCCTTATAATATGGGTAACCAATGTTATGGGTTGCATCATACACCTAATGAGAGTATTCATCATACGTATTCTTACCAGCCATGAAGTTCTGTTTGTATCTTTATGAAAAAAATGTAGTTGTTTTATTCTTTATTTATGATTAAACTAGATCACGTAAAACATAAGCAAGTCTGCTAGCCTGTATGTGTAACAGCACCTGTCACAAAAATGTGAAAACACATCATGGTTTTGTTTGTTACATTTCCACACATATTGCCACATGGAGTTTTGGGAAAAGAAATTTAGGCAAATATAAACTTCTGATGTCACAATGTTCGCTGAACTAAATGTCCTTAGAATATTTGACTGATGTTTTCTTCAGTAGACTGTTTGTATGTCATGTGATTCACATACAACACTTACATCAGCAAGGTTCAGAGTATCATTGCTGCAGTTCAAATTAAACCAAACATACAAACTAAATCAAGCGTATGACCATGAGTAAGATTTGGGAAATTGATATTCTGACAAAGTTCAAAGCAGTCCAGGACAGTCTTTATGAGAGTGCCGTTAGAGCAAGCAGTGTCAACATGTTAAATGTTGGATGTTAAAGTCACTGAGCAAAATGATCTGAGACATCACAGCACAAGTCAGCGTTAGTAGTTCAATAAGTTCTGAGAAAATTTCTGTTTGCTTCTTAGGTGGCCTATAAATAAAGTCAATTATAAGGGGATGGTTTGAGCTAACCTTCAGAACCATGTACTCAAATGTCTTAGTACTGTGAAAATCCAGTTTTCACAAATGGCAGAGAGTTAAGACAGATGCTGGCAAGACTGCCCCCTTTGACAGTTGAACCCTTTGCATCTGATGACCATGGCAAGCTTATCCAAAAACACAAACCATTTTTATATGTTGTTCAGGAAAATAACACTTGCTGAATGCCATAAATGTAAATTAAACGAGTTTTACACTTAAAAGCAATAAGAGTTGGAGGATGTAACTAACAAACAGCAAACAGTCGGCTAACAAATATGCACATAATTCAGATCTTACCCTGTGTGTTTCACTTGTGGCGGTCGCTCTTGTTTCTTTATTTTTTGTAGGTCCATCGTCTAAAACAAAAGAAACAATTAAATTGAAGTAATGTTTCTTAAGCCATATAGAATTTTACTCTATGATGGCATTTTTTTCTTCTGTCAAACACTCATTAGATTCATGTAGAGCAGCTAATTCCACTTACCTGGGTATACAATGGATTTATTATAGTTGTTATTTAAGCCCCTTTCACACAGAGATTCCAGAAAATACCCCGAGGGAATAATCCCGGGATCATTTGATTTTGGTTCATTCACACTACTAGTGACTTCCCTTAATCTGTGCGTGCGTTTACACATCCTGTAAAGATCCCACAAAGATGCAGTGTCTTAAGTTTGTTTATGATCAGCGATTTCTCTCGAGAGAAAGCAGGCTTGTACTTTTTTTTTTTTTTTATATTTGTTTTATTTTTTCTCNTCGTGTAGCGTTCTGTTTAAGGAGGTGTGTGTGCAGTCAGTGAAGGCCCACACTGCAGAGCCAAGGCTAAAGTATAAGCAAGGGTTACGGTGCCTCTCCACTGATTTGGCAAGCCAAAAGTATTCATATACGCCTGGTCAGACATCTGATTGCACACTGACATACTGATTGCACACAACTTTCTTTAAAATTGCCACGGGGGATGACAGTGGATAAATATACTTTCAATCAAGGACAAAACTTATTACAGATGTAGCCTAGGCCAGGGTTCGTATATTTTCGTCGCTTTATAATATTAATGTTGAACCACTGTACTCACATGAACTTATTTAAATATGTTTTTAGTACCTTTATGGATCTTGAGAGAGGAAATGTCATTGCTCCCTATGAAGGCCTCACGGAGCCATCGGATTTCATCTCAATTTGTGTTCTAAGGATTAACGAAGGTCTTACAGGTGTGCAACAGCATGGGGGTAAGTAATCAATGACAGAAATTTCATTTTTGGATGAACTAACCCTTTAAGCTTTGTCATGTGCTTAAATCGGTAAAGTAAATCAGTCACTCACTTGTGTGAGTAAAAAATGTGCTTGTATGGAAAAATATGATTTTTTTGTGTGGTGTAAATATAATTTATTCTGGAGCAATATTCTTATCAGTGCTCTATCAGCTTTGATTTTAATCTGCATATTTGTAATATTTACCCCAAAATCTTTTTTTTTTTTTTTTTTTACCTTTAAAAAGGGCTTTTTAAAAAAANTAATTAGATGTACTGCTGGATCTCATGCTGCAGTAACACAGGGTTTGTGAAGTAAATATAGTAGTGGCACAACAAAATTGTTAGATTGGATTAGATTCAAATGACATCATCAGGTTATGAATCATCATGATGTTTTGAAAACCACCAACATGTAACCACCATCACCTGATCTTATTTTTCTTTAACTTTTTTTTGCTGCTACAAATGTGTTTCACAAACAGCCAAAAAATATAACAATAAGAGTTAAGTGCCCAACTAATGGAAACACTAATCATCACTATGGTGACTTAAAATAAAACAGAGTTAAACCTCTGTTAATTCTCAATAAGAACTTCTGTAGACGTCTGACAGAAATAAAGTCAAAGTTAGTAATAAGTGAAGCTGGTAATGCTGTTTGTGGAGTTTATTAATCCCCCGCTGAAATCAAGAGAGATTTAATGTCTTCTTTTATCTTCATTTGATATAATCTAAGTCAGTTGTAGTTCTTGTGTTTCTGCTCGTCTCTCTTTCTGTTCTCTTCTTTCCTTCAGTGATTCTGCTTGTTAACAGGCTTATTAAGGCTGAGATGATAATTAATATGCATCGATTTTTGTGTATGAATAATTTGGCTTGCCATACACTGAGCCACTTGAGCGTTTTAAGTGAAGTGAAGTGAAGTGAAGTGAAGTGAAGTGAAGTGAAGTGAAGTGAAGTGACATGTGGCCAAGTATGGTGACCCATACTCGGAATTTGTGCTCTGCATTTAACCCATCCAAGTGCACACACACAGCAGTGAACACACACACCGTGAACACACACCCGGAGCAGTGGGCAGCCATTGCTGCGGCGCCCGGGGAGCAGTTGGGGGTACGGTGCCTTGCTCAAGGGTCTCACCTCAGTCGTGGTATTGAGGGTGGGGAGAGCGCTGGACATTCACTCCCCTCACCGACAATCCCTGCCGGACCTGAGATTCGAACCCATGACCTTTGGGTTACAAGTCCGACTCTCTATCCATTAGGCCACGACTGCCCCAATGAATTTTAATTCATTCCTATGGAATTTGAGCTTCATGCTCATATGTGAATCTGAGGCTCAACTTCCATAGGAATGAACTGAAAATGCTCGCCCTTGTCTCCCTCTGTAACAGTGGACACACACCATAAACTTGATGCATGATCTCAGCTTCAGCATCAGTACAACACACCCTTTGCATTGGTGCTGTCTTTTGTTTTTACAGGGCGTTTTCCGGGACTGATCCTGGCAATAGGTTCCCATGCCGGGAGTGATCCCGGCATCAATCCTGGGATTTGTTTGCATTTACATAGAAGGCACTCTTCTTTGTTTTGGGGATCAATTCTCTGTATGAAAGGGGTTTGCAATGAACAAATTGAACGAAACTACACTCTAAAAAATGCTGGGTTAAAAACAACTCAAGTTGGGTTGAAAATGGACAAACCCAGCGATCGGGTTGTTTTGACCCAGCAGTTGGGTTAAATGTTTGCCCAACCTGGTGGGTAGTTTTATTTAACCCAACAATTGTTTACAAATTACTATATGGCTGGCTTAAAATGAACCCAAAATAGGTTGGAAATTAAAAATCAGACTCATAATTACTAGAGGCAACAATAATAATAAAAAAAATGAGCATTTATTCATAAGCAATTTAATAAATGTTTATTGTTTAAATATTATTCAAAAAAAGTATTAATAAATGTTTGTTTATTAAACATATTAATAAATGTTAATTTCCAACATATTTTGGGTTCATTTTAAGCAAGAAATACAGTAATTTTTAAAGAATATTTGGGTTAAATAAAACTACCCAGCAGGTTGGGCAAACATTTAACCCAGCCGCTGGGTTAAAACAACCCATTCGCTGGGTTTGTCCATTTTCAACCCAACTTGGGTTGTTTTTAACCCAGCATTTTTTAGAGTGTAATTGCAATAGCTCAACACAGTGAATGTTTTATGTGGTTTCCCCAAATTCAACTGAAAATACAACTTTTAATGACATCTAAATTTTAAAAATTATTCAACCCTCCTGAATAGAATCCTTCACAACAGCACAAATCTGTAAAACAGATGCTGTCATAAACACACCTGATGCATATAATCAGGGCTTTATTAGGTGCACCTTCATTAGTTGCTTGAGCTAGAACACACATCAAACTTGAACTGGCTAGGGGTTTGTTGAGTGTCACATTTGACTGCAAGTTAGAATTATGGCTGTTGTAAAAAAGCTTATGTTCAGTTTGTGTTCTTTTATTATAAGGGCTGTACAGCTATTATGTTTATTGAATTGAATTGAGAGGGCGTGGCCTGTTTGGAGATCGCACAAGAGCGGATCAGTTTCAATGCACGAATGGCAGAGTGAAAGCATAGACTATGGGAATTGAGGGTATGTCATTGATAGGCGACGCACGGACATGGCCTGTGACCTGTTTAAAATTGCTTATTTCTCTGGATTTAATTAATTCTTGGAAACATTTGGGATAATGTAAGTACACAAGAGGTTTTTAAATATTTTAATCCAAAAATCCTACTGTACATATTGTGCCTTTAACTGGTTGCATGTCAGATTTATTGCATGAATCTGGCAGAGAAAAGCTGTTGCTATCAAACATTGTTTGTCAGTCAGTGTAATGGTGAAGGGATCGATCAAATAGGCCAATTGATGGAAGGTTTGTGAAGAAATTTCACGTTCCCTTGTAAAAGTATTTAGTATTTTCAGAATACAAAAATACAGCAGTTTATTTTGATACATGGCGTGGCTGCTGTATTTTGTAGTTTATTGTGATACATTTAAAATGAAGGTATTTGGTATTTTAATTTAAAATACATTTTGATGTACTTTTGCCCAACCCTGAACATAACTGTGTAATATATGTATTGTCTTCAAGTGAATGGGACTATCAAATGTGTCTAGATAAATTCTTTGGTCATAATAGGCAGGAGGGGCTATATTATTATACTAAAACCCGACATTCTGAGGGGATCCCATTGGTTTATAGGCTATATCTATCAAACTGTCGTGCCAAGATTCGAACCACTTCCTGAACCAGTCAGGAGTAAGCGAGGCTTCGAACGTCATCAATGATGTCATTGGTGTAAGGCAGGGGTCGGCAACCCAAAATGTTCAAAGAGCCATATTGGACCAAAAAAACAAAAAACAAATCTGTCTGGAGCCTCAAAAAACTTAAAAGCCTTATGAAGGCAACACAGGCTGTAAGTGTACAGTACATTAGCTATATTAGCCTATTATCAAAATGACTAAGTAGGCTACAAATACATAATGAGGTATTCCCGAGGTATATATTTAAAAACTGCTGAAAGCTACAGAAAGAAGCAAATGTATCGCTGCAATTCACAGAAACAACTGGACTCCAGCAGAGAAACATGGATTGGCAGTTATCATTTTGTGTCAAAATGTTGGATTTTGAGGTAAAATCATTCCATATATATTGTATTGTTATATGTTATGTTGACAAATCATCAATTAAATATTTTCCATCTTATATTCTGCATAATTGTGTGTTTTGAAATAAACACTGACAAAAACTATACTATAAAACTATATGTTTTAGGGCTGGACGATATGATGATATAACATTGATAAAAGTGATTACGTGGATTTAAACCTACCTATATTGTAGTTATATCAAATATTCACAGGCAGATTTGCTTTATGTATTTCCCCGGCGTCAAATCAGGCACATATAAATGTCAGGAAACACGATTCCTGGCTGCATGTCAATATCATGGATTAGGTTTATTTGACAAGTTGTAAGAAACACTTTCGAGCCCAACCTTTAGTGTAATAGTTTGTTTTACGCGTTTTCGCAGTTTCCCCTATTAAATCCAGTCATGCAGCAGCTTTTGACACTCAGTCCAGCTGAAGGAGCACGCTTTCGGCGGGAAAGTGACGTCGATGCATACCCTCTATTGCGCTGCGCTGAAGGCTGAAACGTGTGTCGGAGGCTATGACGCAAATCTTCGTTGACAGAAATGTTATTATACATTTTTACAGCATTGGAAAACGTTAAGAATGTTTGTGTTATGTTTGTCCTCTTACAGAAACCATATGAAAACAAAAAAATACATCCTTCATATTCACATTTGTTTGAAGCCAGACCCAGATAACAGAGCCGGCCCTCCCTTTAGAGTCCCTGTAAAGTCAATTCTGAGAATAATAATAATAATAATAATAATTAATAATTTGTTACATTTATATAGCGCTTTTCTGGGTACTCAAAGAGCTTTACATATAGTAGGGGGAATCTCCTCAACCACCACCAATGTGCAGCATCCACCTGGATGATGCGACGGCAGCCATATTGCGCCAGAACGCCCACCACACACCAGCTGATTGGTGGAGAGGAGACAAGAGAGATGAAGCCAATCAGTATGTGGGGATGATTAATTCTTTCTAAACACTTCATAAATGTTACAAAGGTATTGCTGAAACACATTACAAAGACTGTGAATTGTGTAATGCTTAATTGTGAAGTTAGAGCGTTAAACAGTTTTTCACCAAGTCTCTGTTAATGATTTTTTGGGCGGAGCTAAAACGGGGGTCTGATGACGCACTTGGGCCCCGAGCATAGCCCCGCCCCTAACACTATATAACTGTCGATGACGCACTTGGGCCCCGAGCATAGCCCCGCCCCTAACACTTTACAACTGTCGATGACGCACCGAGTGTGGCGCCGCCCCTAACACTACAGCGGTTCACTCGCTCAATCTCGAGTGTCATTACCATAATTGTACAGCCCTTTGCACATTTAGCTACTAATGCCATCCTCACGCAAATGCATATTACATGGTTGTGATAATATACAATACAGCTCAGTCTCCTTATTTAAATTTCCTAAAACGATGTTATGAAGGATTCTAAGTGATCGTTCTACACCGGATTTAACAAACTTTCATCAGACAGCTGGGATTCACAGATAATCTGCTGTTTTTGGTGAATGTGACTGAACAGACCTCGGCCTTTCCTTCCGTCCCACCGACAACCGATGATATGATATGGAGCCGGACTGAGTCTCTGGTGTCCCGGCCTTCATCCTCCCGTCTCGCGGCGCCGTCATTTGTCGACTCGACACCAGTCGGCAGTTCGTGCCCACCAATGAGTGTAAGTTGCCGTGTGTGCTTATGTTATAATAAGTAGGTAGTCCACAGTAACTCTACTAAAATTTGCAACCCTCTAAATGATTCTTTTTATATGCATCAGTATGTTTGACTCATTAGACTAGTCAGTTGAGACGGCAGCTCTCGCGAGTGGGCGTGGTTTCACCGCCGACAGCGGACACGCCCCCAGTGTTTGAGAGCAGAGAGCGCTGCCTATTTTTTCGAGATTTTGATAACTTATTTCATTTACTTGCAGATTTTTTTAATCATTCAAATTTGGCTGGTTGGTTAATAACACATTTTTCTGCGGTATGACAAACTCAGAACACATACTTTAAAATGACTTTACAGGGACTTTAAGCAAACTAAGCGGCTGCTTAGGGCCCCGCCGCCACGAGGGGGCCCCCAAGAGCAAATTAAATGACAGCTTGATTTTGACATTGTGCAATCTATCAGTTGCAGTTCTGGCGCATCCGTCTCAATACTGTAAAACTTGACATACATTTGCATCACATGTTATACTCACTCACAGGACACTGCACTTATTCGCAATCACAAAAGTTCGTTATTTGCATGTGCTTTAAAGCATTGCCGGTTAAACATTTAATTCGCGTGCTGTTCTTAACCAGAAGCACGCGTGCACACTAACAGCCTCCGATTAGTGGACTTTATCTTTTGCATCTGCACTAATACTGTCAAATACACACAAAGTTTAAATAAACAGAGTTGGTTATGTCTAAAGTGAAAGTAATCAGTTGAGAGAAAATCGGATGCATGTCTGTATTTTGATGTATGCCGGTCTTAAAGAAACAGAAGCCTAAAGCCCCGGGTATACTTCACTTTCCGCGCGTCCTTCAAATGCCTTGTCCAAATACCCACACATTTGCGGTCTTGGCCACTTGAGAGCTCGCGCACGCGAGTAAGTGCGCAGGACTGTCCCATATCTAAAAATGCCCAAGTGCAGTGCCTTTAGTGCACACTAAACCCACACTACCTTGAATTCCGCTTCTGTGCGATATTCGAGGCTAAGCATCATGCATTACGTTTGGAACCTCACATGCCCCGAAATGGTGAGATGTCAAGGAAAACATACGAATGCAAGTTAAATTAATTAATACATATAATTTGGTAGTAAAATATAAAGTGTTGCGTATTTTATTGATGCAAAGATGAGTGGGATATGTGTATTTTGTAAATCATTTGCAACTGCTCTTTATTCACTAAGCAGGATCGGAGTAGAAAAATAGTGCATCCACCATTGCAACATAGTTCAGAAGATACACCAAGAGAACAAGAAACAAAAACGGTGGAGAAGGCATGCTTCTGAGTAATAGTAAACATGCTGCCCTTGTACTTAAAGGGATAGTTCACCCAAAATGAAAATTCTGTCATCATTCATTTTACTCACTCTCATTTTGTTCCAAACCTGTATTAATTTCTTTCTTCTGCTGAACACAAAATAAAATATTTTGAAGAATGTGGGTATAAGGGGGCAGTCGTGGCCTAATGCAGCGTTTCTCAAAGTGTGGGGCGCGCCCCACTGGTGGGGAATAGAGACATGACAGGTGGGGCGCGACAAACGAGAGGAAATTTGGACATTTTTGTGCCCATCTCTTTTAACCTTTTGAGTCCTGTCCCACATATGGGATTTTTATTTCTGTGGCCCTGAGAGTACGGTCCCACATATGGGATTTATAACGTTCAGTAACGTCACTTCTGACGAATCTGCCAGATTCAAACTGTGTTTTCGCGCTTTGGCTGGCGCTGAGCCAGAGACGGACGCGTTCAGCAGCGCTTGTCATTTGTTACAATTATGCAGTGTTTTTAACAACATAATGTTTATTTTAGGTGTCAGACATTTAAATACACATAAGTTATAGTGAAACCATACATTTAGAGTTTGTAAAGTACATACTGATGTCTATGGAAGCACAGTAACAATCAATTCAAATATAATTTGCCGACGTGTTTTATTCATATCAGACACACATAGTATAAGTAACTATAAAGTTTACTCAATTTTTCTCCCAGATCACCGGACACTTACATGGATTTCGGGAGAAACTGATGAATTCACGTGCTATAAATCCGACTGCCAGGGCTCGTTGTACAGCTGCGCAAACAAACATGGCGGCGCCCATTTCGCGTTATAGATCAAGATCATTTATTAACGTTTTTAAACGACAAAACACACTCACTTATACATATTTGAGAATCGGAATATCAGATAGTTGATGACATGGTAAGCAAGTTTGTGAATATTTAAAAAAAAAAGGAGAAACGAAATAAAAGTGTTACATCTGTCATACAGTGTTTATTGTGGCTGCTGTGTGTGACGTGACAAGCCTGACGCGTTGCCATGGATACAATAAATCTAAACAAATAATATTTAATTTATAATTTATTTATAATAAATACAGTTTTAATGCTGTTATGTGATGTAATGTTTTAAAATGTAATGTTAATAAAATAAATTAATACATTTTAAATGTATTAAACTTAATACTTTGTTGGGGCGATTGGGGACAGGTGGGGCTCGGAACCCTTCCCTACCTCCAAAGTGGGGAATGGCAGAAAAAGTTTGAGAAACACTGGCCTAATGGATAGAGAGTCAGACTTGTAACCCAAAGGTCATGGGTTCGAGTCTCGGGTCCGGCAGGGATTGTCGGTGAGGGAAGTGTATGTCCAGCGCTCTCCCCACCCTCAATACCACGACTGAGGTGAGACCCTTGAGCAAGGCACCGTACCCCCAGCTGCTCCCCGGGCGCCGCAGCAATGGCTGCCCACTGCTCCGGGTGTGTGTTCACGGTGTGTGTGTTCACTGCTGTGTGTGTGCACTTGGATGGGTTAAATGCAGAGCACAAATTCTGAGTATGGGTCACCATACTTGGCCACATGTCACTTCACTTTCACTTTCACTTAACCAAACAGTATTCCAAAATATCTTATTTTATTTTGTGTTCAACAGAAGAAAGAAACTCATACAGATTTGGAACAATATGAGAGTGAGTAAATGATGACAGAATTTTCATTTTTGGGTGAACCATCCCTTTAATGTTAATAATATATTTATTATTGTTATCTTCAGTTCTTACAGGTCCATATAAACTGTTAATTTTATGTAATTATTTAAGTATTTATTTTAACATTGTCCATTCTATACATTTATTTTTTATATAAAAAGACACTGTTTATCATAAGTTATTTTAACTGAGGGGCCCCCAAATGAAATTCTGCTTAGGGCCCCATCAAAGCTAGGGCCGGCCCTGCCAGATAACATTAGGAACTTTTTGAATTCGCATAAAATCACACTTGGAAAATATGGACATTAATCTGGATATCCTAACATTGACGCATCTGTGTCCTATACCGCCCTGGAATATTAAAAAAAACAATCATCATCATGAACCTGGCTCAGTATAAAAAAAGATAAATCATACAAATGTTTATCGGGATAAATTTTTGGGTATAAGACGCAGCTTACCAACTCATGTACCTGTGTACAGTACACAGATGGATCAAAGTCAGACAGTTGGGTATCTGCTGCAGTAGTGATTGGGTCAAAATGCTAAGGTAAGTGTATTTCTGGACAAAGTTCAATTTTCACAGCTGAAGCTTGTGCATTAATTCTCTTGAACAAATAGAGAACTAACAACAACGTATTTTTTTTAATTTACACAGATTCTAAATCCTGCCTACAAGCACTTGATTCTTTGAAAACTGAACATCCTATAATTATCAGCATAATAGGAAAAGTGGACTCTTTAAAGAAACGAGATGTTAATGTTGTTTTTTGTTGGATACCAGGCCATATGAGATTGACTGGTAATGAACAAGCAGATAAAGCAGCAAAGGAAGCACTTCAGTTGGAAATGACAGAATGTAAAATACCAGCATCTGACGTTAAACCCATATAGAACCTGTACATTTACAATAAATGGCAAATGGAATGGAATGGATGTGTAAATAACAAATTATATGAGGTGAATCCAGTTTTAAATCAAGTTTTATTTTATTATTTTGAAAACATATATGACCAGGTTGTATATACGAGATGCCGAATTGGACATTCAAGACTCACTCATTCATATTTATTGAAGGGGGAAGAGAAACCGGTCTGTTAATGTCCTTTTTAAAATAATATTAGACAATGGTTTTATACAGAGAACACATTAATGGACATTTTTAAAAAGGTTTCTCCTGGAGTAATTTTAGAATTTCTGTCGAATATTCAATTGAAAGATTATGTGTAATTATTGTTATTATTAATGTTGTTGTTATTGGTTGTGGTATCCTTACTGCAATAGTTAATGTTGGAATGCAATGCACATAATGGCCACAAGAGGGGACTATGTTTATGTATATGGCTGTTTTCCGGATGAGGTAACTCTTCTGAGCGAGGAGGGTCAGGAGCTGTGAGGATTTGTCTGTCGCTTCTCTTTGAGATTAAAGAGTTCCGTTTCTCTGGAATTCTTGCCTTTTGTGTTTAATCGGCACGACAGCACATATTTTTGGCGATGAGGATCAATGGATATGGATGTCGGGACAGCAATGGATGACAGACGTGATTTAAAGTGAAAGTTCCGGCGGATGATTTTCTAAACTTGAGGTGAGGGGAAAGGATAGGGCAAATGGAAACCATTGGAACTTTGTCAGCTTTTGATGCAAAGAGTCAAACCTGGGATGAATATTGTGAGATTCTCAAGCAGTTTTTTGAGGCAAATGGAATAGATGATGGGGACAGACAGAGAGCCGTTTTGATTAGCATCGTTGGTGCTCCAACGTACAGCTTGTTGCGCTATCTCATAAGTCCTGAAAAACCGAAAGACAAAACATATGAGCAAGTTGTGTTGATTTTAAAGAATCACTTTAACCCAGAACCAAGCGAAATTGTACAAAAGTACAAATTTGACTTGCGCACTCTTAGGCCGGAAGAGTCTGTAACCGAATATGTTGCAGAGCTGCGAAGATTGGCACAAAATTGCAATTATGGAGCCACGCTAGAGGAGATGTTGAGAGATCGGATTGTGCGGCATAAATGATGAGAGAATTCAAAGACGTCTGCTAGCGGAAGCAAATTTAACATTTGACAATGCATTAAAAATTGCTCTGTCTGTTGAAGCTCCAATTAAAAATATTCAAGATTTGCAAAAGCCCTCCTCTGCTGGGTGTCACAAAGTGAAAAGTTCCCCTACGCCAATGCATAGTAAGAAAGATTACCATCCAAACAGTGGGCAGTGTTATCGTTGTAAAGGCACAAATCATACAGCTTCTACGTGCAGATACAAAAGTGAGAAGTGTCATAATTGTGGGAAAATAGGACACATTGCTTGAGCTTGCCTTAATGCCAGAACAAAAGATCGGAAGTCTCGTCCAAATGGAGACACTGCCAAAGCAGCTTCGCGGCACAAGTCAAATAAGGTGGAAGTAACTGATGCTGAAAATGGCTTCCTGGATACTTTTGATTTGGGTTGCCTCACATACAAGCTTGGCAGTATGGACTGTTCAGAGTTACAAAAAGTGAAACCATATACAGTTGAATTGAATGTAAATGGACAAAATGTGAATTTTGAATTGGACACAGGTTGTGGCCTGACAGTCATGAATGAAGCCTGCTTCAAAGACACATGGAAAGAACCACTGAGCCCGGAATTGAAACCTGTACAGATAAAGCTGGCAACCTATACAGGCTAGCCTATTAAGGTGATAGGAGGCGCTTATGTGGATGTCAGGTATCACCAACAGATAAAAAAGCTATCTCTCATCGTGGTTGAGGGAGAAGGACCTAATTTGCTGGGCAGAGGCTGGCTGGAACAGATAACGCTGCGTTGGGGAGAAATGTGAGAATAACGGGACATAAGGATGCCCTCAAAGCAAAATTACAAGAAATACTTCAGCATCATGAGGAAGTTTTTAAAGAGGAATTGGGAACACTCAAGGGGATGACAGCTTCAATACATTTTAAACCAGGGTCAGTGCCAAAATTCTATCGTCCCAGGTCTATCGTCCTTTTGCTATGCGGTCTAAGGTTGATGTGGAAATTAACAGACTGCTGAATGAAAACATCATCACTCCTGTGAAGTTCTCAGAATGGGCAGCGCCATTCATACCCATACTCAAGCCTGATGGTTCCATTAGATTATGCTGAGATGATAAGCTCACTATCAATGTTACTTTAAAAAGGTAGTTATAGTTGTTAGTTACTTCTCACAAATACACTGCATTCCAAATTATTATGCAAGTGACATATCAGTAAGTTTTCAGTACAATAAACATTCAGATTTTAGTTTTTCTAAGAAAATGTTTGTTGTTTATTTATCCATGTCTTTTTAGATAACTGGTATCAATCTGAGACAAAATAATTTGCCAGATCTATGGAAACCCTACTTAGAGGTTGTTCCACATTATTAAGCAAGTCACAGTTCTCCTGCAATATGGGGAGGAAGAAAGATCTAAGAATTATTCTTGATCCGACTCGTGACTCATGATCCGCTCTTGCTTATGAAATTTCTCTGTACTGTACAATACGTGTTGGTAGCCATTAAAGAAAATGTAGTTTCATATTTATGTTTTAATAGTCCTATGTTATGTTTTAAATTCATTTACTTGATTATGAAAAGTGAACAGCATGAGTGAGATGCATCATAAGATGCGCAATATATCGGGAGACATGGAGTGGGTCAGACATGATTTTGTCCACTTCATTAAGTTATGTTTTGTAGAATGCCTTTCTTTAAAGTAAACTTCGTTTTGTAAAAATTGTATCTTAATTTTAATCAATGTTTCATCAACCAATTGCCTGGATTGAATAAATAAGAAGCCAATAGACCCCTTAATCACCTACGTCACTGTGACGTCACCGCTCTAGCTGGAGGCAAAACATAAGGAAGAACTAATAGCGGGCGCGCTAAAAGTTTGAGGTTTTGACTTCAAAATGTCGTCTTGCTGTGTTTTTGACAGCCAGAGTAAAAGGAACAGCACTTTTGGTTCAAAACTAAAGTTTTACCAGATCCCGGCAGACATTCCTTCACAAAAATCAAGAAGACAATTGTTGTTGAATGCAATACGGCGTACAGACTGGACGAAGACGATCATAAATAATGCTTGTGTTTGCAGTGCACACTTCATATCAGGTAAAATAATCAATGCATATGTAATGGTGTGTTGGTTTTATCTAGTACAAATCAGCAAGTTTGTTTTATAGGTGAAAAGTCGCCAACCTTCAGCGCACTAGCTAGCTTAAATGTTAAATAAACATACAGCGATAGATGTGAGTGCCATCCTTTGAATGGTCTCTTAAAATAATCCACATTGCTAGCCATAATCATAGTTAGCCCAGCGTTAGGTTACATTAGACAATAAGCCTTGAAAAAATTGTTGTCTAGGAAATATCCAAAACTTAATTTAATTTACAAAAATAGCTGTCGCGGTCCCACAGAGTCAGTGACTGTACATATTCGGACAGTTCTGAACCTTCTTCTGCATCCATGTTTAATAAATCCCTCCTAAAACATTCTAGCTTACGCTTGTCAACATTGCGTCCAGCGCCTCTTTTTTGCCTCCAGCTAAGCCCCGCCCACCAGAAAACGTAGCAATGTTTACAAACTTTTAAGGGGTCTATATAGCAGAAAATATTATATAGCAGACGCGCGAACTGGAGCGTGTCTTACAGGCTAAATTAACGTATAGGCTGCTTGCCTCGCAGACATGATAAATATATCTACAGAAAGCTTGAAAAATCTAAAAACGAAAAGAAATAGGATACTCTTATTATGTAGACTAATGAAATGTGCATTCTCTCAAGGCGTGTCCACAATGAGCAGATGATGAGAGTCAGCAATGTCAACTTCATCTTTGGAGCCGACACTGATTCAGAAAACATTACTTTATTAATAAACAATTAAAATGTTTTCTTGCTGTTTTGGTCACATTCATAATCATTACTTTTGCCGATTCTTTATGGCAAGATTTATGCTCATTATAATGGTTTATTCTCTCCAGTATTTAAGAAATTAAATTAATATAAATGTGATTAGTCAACTAATGGCTTAAATGAATAACTACTAGTCGACTAGAAAAAAAAAAATTCACAAATATCCTGCATGTCACAAAGGGTATTCTGGTTTGAGCTCGCGCTCAGCTCGCATGCTCACAGACACACACACAAAGCATCGTTCATTATTATCAGTTTAAAATTATATTTGTGTATGGCTAACCGCAGCACACACCAGAGAAAAAACTTTGCAGGTCCTATATGGCTGAGAGAGAGCCTACTCAGATGAAAACTACTTCAGTCAGCTCAATTATAGTAACGCAGCATTTTTTTTTTGCCAGTAACGGTAATGGCGTTGTAACGGGAGAAAAAGTAATTAAATTTGATTACTCGTTATTGAAAAAAGTAACGGCGTTAGTAACACCGTTTGGTGTGAATCAAGTGGTACACACTTGATTCTTTCATGTGATGCCTCTTCTTATGTTGTAGGAGCTGTGCTTTCCCATCGAATGGAAGATAACACTGAGAAACCCATAGGTTTTGCATCCCGCACTCTAACGCCAGACGAGCAATGATATTCTCAGTTGGGTAAGGAAGCTTTGGCAATCATTTTTGGAGTTCAAATTTTTCACAAATATCTATATGGTCGCAAATTTACTATTTGCACAGACCATAAACCCTTGATTTTCCTTTTTGCAGAGAAGAAACCCATTCCTCAGATGGGTTCCCCTCAGGTTCAGAGATGGGCTCTGCTGATGAGTGCCTATGAATACACGATGGTGTATAAGTCCAAAGACAACCATGCAAATGCAGATGCCCTAAGCAGACTACCCCTTCCGGAAGTGGAACAAGATCAAAGTAAGTCAAGTCAAGTTTTGATGTTGGACATGCTGGAGTTCGAACCAATCAGTTTCACACAACTCAAAAACTGGACAAAAAAAGATGTGTTACTTTCTCAAGCTCACAATTAGGTACTGAGGGGATGGCCAAATGAAGTTGAGCCGTAATTCAACCCCTACCATAAGAGGAAACTGGAATTGAGTGTGCGTGATGGCTGTGTCCTCTGGGGAGCCAGAGTATTTGTGGCCAATCAGGGTCGGTCAATTCTTTTAAAACTGTTACACCAATCACATGCATTGATGGCCAAGATGAAAGGATTGGCTCGTTCCTATTTTTGGTGGCCGGGGATGGATAAGGAAGTTGAGAAGGAGTAACAACTTTGTGAAGAATGTATGAAGCACAGTAAAATGCCTCCTATAGTGCCACTGCATCCCTGGGAATGGCCCGAGATCCCTTGGTCCCATATTTACGTAGATTACGCAGGCCCTTTCTTGGGAAAGATGTTTTTGGTGATTGTAGATGCACATTCTAAGTGGATGGACATTTACCCCATGAACTCGTCAACATCCCAAGCAACCATTGAGAAACTTCGTCAAAGTTTCAGTGTTTTTGGATTACCCCAGATCTTGGTTTCTGACAATGGCTCAGCACAGAATTTGGAAAATTCATGAAAAACAATGGGATTCGTCATGTGAGATCTACACCATTCCACCCTTCTTCAAATGGATTAGCAGAGCGAGCTGTCCAAACGTTCAAAGAAGGCCTGAGGAAGGTGAAGGGGGAAACTTTGGAAACTAGGTTATCACGATTCTTGTTTAACTATCTAATCACCCCACATGCTACAACAGGGGTGTCTCCTGCTGAGATGCTTATGGCAAGGAAGCTGAGATCTACTTTCGATCTTCTCTTACCAGACATTAAAGCCAAAGTGCAGCAAAAACAACAAGAGAGTCATGACAAAAATGCGAAGTTGAGATTTTTCACAACTGGAGATGACCTGTTGGTGCACAATTACAGTTATGGTCCCAAGTGGATATCCACTTGCTGTTGGAAGTGGACAAATCCTGAAGCGGCATGTTGATCAAATCCGAATTCGACATACGGAAGACTTTCAGGGCTCCAACTCGGTTAAAAATACCCTCTGACAGAAGTTCCTGGCCACCTGAAATTCCCTGTTTTACTGAAATGGAGTCAGTACCAGAACTAGCCATTCCAAGTCAGGACATAACAGAAACGGTTGCTGACGAAGAGCTGTACCAGAGTTGCGTCGTACTTCACGGGAGAGATGCCCCCTAATCATCTCCAGGACTATGTTCAGTAGCTGGGAACATAGATTTAAGGAAGTTATCAGACATATTCTGAGAAGCTATTGCATTCTTGTGTCTTGAGAAGTGTTTTGATTTCAGTTGTTAATGAAACATGATTTTCCCTTATTTTGCGAGTGGTAAAGTTTCTACTGATTATTTTTGTCTATTTTTTTTAAATGTGGTATCCTTACTGCAATAGTTAAAGTCCCTGTAAAGTCAATTCTGAGAATTCTTTCTAAACACTTCATAAATGTTACAAATGTATTGCTGAAACACATTACAAAGACTGTGAATTGTGTAATGCTTAATTGTGAAGTTAGAGCGTTAAACAGTTTTTGAGAGCAGAGAGCGCTGCCTATTTTTTCGAGATTTTGATAACTTATTTCATTTACTTGCAGATTTTTTTAATCATTCAAATTTGGCTGGTTGGTTAATAACACATTTTTCTGCGGTGTGACAAACTCAGAACACATACTTTAAAATGACTTTACAGGGACTTTAATGTTGGAGTGCAATGCACATAATGGCCACAAGAGGGGACTATGTTTATGTATATGTTTTCCGTATGAGGTAACTCGTGCTAACGTTGTACATTTGTCTGTCGCTTCTCTTTGAGATTAAAGAGTTCCGTTTCTCGGGAATTCTTGCCTTTTGTGTTTAATCTGCAGGACACCACATTGGTATATATGCCTGATTTTGTATAGTGATATAGAAAATTGTTAAATTATTGTAAACAATCATAAATTAATAAATAAATAAATAGACAGATTGGGACCTTGAATAAACACCAAGAATTACTCTCAAATTCATCAGAATATAAGAACAAATCTGATCATTTATTGATTCTTCTCATCAATGCTTGAATGCAGTGAATATTGTTTTCCTACCCATGTCACTGCCAGGTGGTTCAGGTGTCTTGATCATGTCTGCGTGGCCAAGAGGCTTGGAGCTGTTTTTCTCTTCTAGTGACTGTTCAGAAAGATAAATAGAATATTAATTTCTAGTTATAATCTTATTATGATCTAAGTTCTTGCAAGTGTGCGAGAGTACACTCAGTGGCTTCTTTATTAGGCAAACCCTTTAAGCCCTCAGAATGACATGCATTATTTGTGGCATAAATTCAAATCAATTCTGTTAACATTCATTAGATTCTGGTCTATCGTAATAAAATAGAATAATTCAAATGCAAATTTATCTGAACTCAAAAAGAAGATATTTAAAAAAAAAAGGGTTGTAAACGTCCAAACAACTTTGGACCCCATAGACTTTCATTGTATCTCCATTTGTGTTCCACAGAAGAAAAAGTCATACAAGTTTGCAACGACATGTGGGTAAGTAAATGATGACAGAACTTATATGCATTAAATCTACTAAAAATGCATGCTGCAAAGCATGCTGGAAGCCATGGATGAGTTTTGATTGGTACACCCAGAATACACTGTAGCATGAAGCTTTTTGTTGACTGTCACCATTGTTGAAATTCATACGCTGATGTGATTTTTGATGTCAGTGTGTGCTTGAATGATACTGTAGATCAAAACGTTCTAATAACACTAAACCCTAATAATTAGTGATGAGGTTTTTAGATATGATCAATGAAGCAAACCACTTTATGATGCTTATATCATATATCAAGTAGCAAGCACCACCTTATCTTTCTTTCTTTACCACAACAAATGTGTTAAAGCAGTCAAAAATATAGTTAATTGAAAAATCCAAGGAACTGGAGAACCCACTGAAATATGAGAGAGGATGGAGTCACAGCAGATACTGAACAGCAGAAAAATAAATCCCCTTTCTAAGAAAGAGAGGAAGACTGATGAGAAAAAGCAGCTTGACCAGCGGGAAAATCAGCTTTCATGGAACAATAGATCTGGATGGAGAGAGAAAAGAAACAGAATGAAGAGCAACAGGAAGAGAATCTGATCAAGATAAAAAAGAAACACAATATATAGAGGGGTTTAAAACATTGGAGCAAAAATGAGAATATACAACAGCATGTGGAGAAGAGAAAAGAGCTACAAAACATATTCACAGATAAACTGGAAACTTTCAGATCAGCAAAGATATTGACACTCTTACCCTAACCCGAATAAAAAAAGGATACCAGACTGCCTCAAAGAAAGAGGAAGAAAACATGGATTTGCCACACAACAACTGAAGGTTAGGAACATATCAAACGTCCAAAAAAATCATATGTTCCCACCTCAGGCATTAAAGACCTTTTTTATTTTTATTTTTTTTTCTCTCCAGATTCCAACATCTTTTATTCTCAACTCTGTAGTGGACAAAATGGAATTGGTTTAAAAAAAAAAAAGTTTTTATGCAATAGTTGCTATAAAACATACATCTACCTTCTGCTCATGTGTCCCTCATAAGAATTTAATAACTATTATTGTAACATTTATGATAATTTTCAAATTTTTATGTGACTGAAGTTACATAAAAAATAAATTGTGTGTTTTCAATTTAGATGTTTAACTAAAACCACAGTTTTATTGAATTATTCCTTAACATGTCATGTGGTGATCAGAAAGAAGTGGCTTCATTTTTAATCGTTTTCCCTATTTCCCTATTTTCATCAGTTCACAGTATTATTATGTATATTCATTTATTGGAAACGTTGTGATTATGATTTAATGTGGGTATTGAGAAAATGTCAGTGTCTAATGTTCAAATGGTGTTTTGTAGCTGAGTACAAGATGTAAACAGAGACTTTGAAGGTTGCATATTTCTTTTATTTTGCTTATGTTTATTGTCCCCTTCTTGAACCGCCACCTTAACGTGGTGGAGGAGATTGAGTGCCCGAATGATCCTAGTAGCTATGTTGTTAGGGGCTTATATGCCCCTGGTAGGATCTCCCAAGGCAAACAGGTCCTAGGTGATGGGTCAGACAAAGAGCGGTTCAGAAGCCCCTTATGAGAAAGTAAAAAAAAACAAGGTCCGTTACGTCGCCCCGAGAATGGCGCAACCGGGACCCCATCCTGGAGCCAGGTCCCGGGTTGGGGCTCGCATGCGAGTGCCTGGTGGCCGGGTCTTACCCCATGGGGCCCGGCCGGGCTCAGCCCGAAGAAACGACGTGGGGCCGATCTCCCATTAGGCCCACCACCTGCAGGAGGGACCATAAGGGGCTGGTGCATTGTGGATTGGGCGGCAGCCTCGGCGACCCAATCCCCAAACGTGGAATCTGGTTCTAGGGACATGAAATGTCACCTCGCTGGGGGGGAAGGAGCCAGAGCTTGTGCGGGAGGTTGAGCCGTACCAACTAGACAAAGTCGGGTTCAGCTCCACGCACAGTTTGGGCTCTGGAACCCAACTCCTCGAGAGAGGCTGGACTCTCTCAACAATCAACAACATGTATGTTAGACCCAATGCCGACTAAACTACTGAAAGATATGTTTCCAGAGGTCGTAGGTCCACTTCTTGATATAATTAATTCATCTTTAACACTAGGATACGTGCCAAAAACTTTTAAGCAGGCTATTATTAAACCTCTTATTATAAAACCTCAACTAGATCCGAGAGATTTAGTAAATTACAGGCCAATCTCGAATCTACCTTTTCTGTCAAAAATATTAGAAAAGGCAGTTTCAACACAACTGTGCTCCTTTTTAGAAAGAAATGGAATCTGTGAGGATTTCCAGTCAGGATTTAGACCATACCATAGTACTGAGACTGCTCTCGTTAGAGTTACAAACGATCTACTCTTATCATCCGATCGTGGCTGTATTTCTCTATTAGTGTTATTAGATCTCAGTGCTGCTTTTGACACTATCGATCACAGCATTCTTTTAAAAAGACTTGAAAACTATATTGGCATTAGTGGAATTGCTTTGGCATGGTTCAAATCTTACTTATCTGACCGTTATCAGTCTGTAGTAGTTAATGAAGAGATGTCGTATCGATCACAAGTTCAATATGAAGTACCACAAGGCTCAGTACTAGGACCGTTGCTTTTCACTCTGTACATGCTGCCCTTAGGAGAGATAATTAGGAAGCATGGTGTTAGTTTTCACTGCTACGCTGACGATACTCAGCTGTATATTTCCTCGCGCCCTGACGAAACCTACAAATTCACAAAACTAACAGAATGCATAGCTGACATTAAAAACTGGATGACAAGAAATTTCTTATTATTAAATTCAGAAAAAACTGATATCCTAATCTTTGGACCAAAAACTTCCTCACGAAAAAACCTTGAATACTCTCTAACACTTGATGGGTGCTCCATTAAATCTTTGTCCTCAGTTAGGAACCTGGGTGTGCCCTTTGATACCAATCTTTCATTTGAAAGTCATGTTTCTAGTATCTGTAAAACCGCCTTCTTCCATCTAAAAAATATATCTAAATTACGACATATGCTCTCAATGACAAGTGCGGAACAGTTGGTTCATGCATTCATGACCTCAAGACTAGATTACTGTAACGCTCTACTGGGTGGTTGTTCTGCTCGGCTTTTAAACAGACTACAGTTGGTCCAAAATGCGGCAGCTAGAGTTCTTACTAGAACCAGAAAGTATGACCATATTAGCCCAGTTCTGTCAACATTACATTGGCTCCCTATTAAACATCGTATAGATTTTAAAATCTTGCTACTTACCTATAAAGCTCTAAATGGTTTAGCTCCCCAGTACCTAAGCGAGCTCTTGGTGCATTATAGTCCTTCACGTTTATTGCATCTCAGAATTCAGGCCAGTTGATAATACCCAGAATATCAAAATCAACCGAAGGCGGCAGATCCTTTTCCTATTTAGCACCTAAACTCTGGAACAATCTTCCTAGCATTGTTCGGGAAGCAGACACACTCTGTCAGTTTAAATCTAGACTAAAAACACATCTCTTTGCTCTTGCATACACATAACACATTATCAATACATAAACATTTTTTCAAATCCGTTAAAGGATTGTTACGCTGCAATAATTAGGTCGGCCGGAACCGAGAACATTTCCTATAACACTAGATATACCTGTAGATCAGAATAAGAATGGCATCTACGCTAATATCAGTCTCTCTGCTTATCCTGAGGTTTGCCGGGTGCTGGACCCAGGCCGTATCCAGATCAGATGGAGAACCTGTGCCTGGACCTGACTACAACGTGGCCCAGGAGACAATGGGCCTACAGATCCAGTTCTGGCTGCATCTATAATTCAGATTTTTAATCTCCGTATCCGCTTACATATATTTATATATATAATCTATTTTTAATCCCTATAATAAAACTGTATAATTCAGATTTTGATCTCCATATCCATTTACATATATTATATATATCTTCCAAGGGGTTTTTTCCCTCCTAGGACTTTTTTCCCAGTGTTACCACACTGGGTTTTTCTCCTAGGGGGTTTTTTCCACCCCTGGGAGTCAGCCGACATTGGCTTAATGTAGCACCATCTTGTATATGTTACATATTACCACGCTTGCTTGTATAGCTTATTTTTAACCACTTATCTGTTTTCTGTGATTCTAATATGTAAAGCTGCTTTGAAACAATTACCAATTGTAAAAAGCGCTATATAAATAAATTTGACTTGACTTGACTTGACTCTCCACTAGGTCTCTCACTGTCGTTTGTGCCTTCGGGCCAAATGGCAGTGCAGAGTACCCGCCATTCTTGGAGTCTCTGGGAGGGGTGCTGGAAAGTGCTCCGACTGGGGACCCTGTCGTTCTACTAGGGGACTTCAACTCTCACGTGGGCAACGACAGTGACATCTGGAGGGGCATGATTGGGAGGAATGGCCCCCCTGATCTGAACTCGAATGGTGTTCTGTTATTGGACTTCTGTGCTAGTCATGGTTTGTCCATAACGAACACCATGTTCAAGCAAAAGGGTGTTCATCAGTGCACATGGCACCAGGATACCCTAGGCCGGAAGTCGATGATCGACTTTGTGGTTGTTTCATCGGGCCTCCTGTCATATGTCTTGGACACTTGGGTGAAGAGAGGGGCAGAGCTGTCAAATGATCACCACCTGGTGGTGAGTTGGATCCGATGGCGGGGGAGGAAGCTGGACAGACTCGGCAGACTCAAACGTACTGTGAGGATCTGTTGGGACCGTTTGGAAGAGTCCCCTGTTTACAGTGGAGGTGGGCAGCTGTTGACCTCAACTGGGGACATCATTGGACGGTGGAAGGAATACTTCAAGGATCTTCTCAACCCCACCGACATGTCTTCCTCTGAGGAAGCAGAGGCCGAGGGCTCAGAGGTGGACTCGTCCATCACCCAAGCTGAAGTCACCAAGGTAGTTCAGAAGCTCCCCGGTGGCAAGGCACCAGGGGTGGATGAGATCCGCCCTGAGTACCTTAAGTCTCTGGATGTTGTGGGGCTGTCTTGGTTGACACGCCTCTGCAACATCATGTGGCGGTTGGGGACAGTGCCCCTGGACTGGCAGACTGGGGTGGTGATCCCTCTTTTCAAGAAGGGGGACCGGAGGGTGTGTTCCAACTACAGGGGTATCACACTCCTCAGCCTCCCTGGGAAAGTCTATGCAAGGGTCCCGGTCATGGAACACTGGACCAGCTCTATACCCTCTTCAGGGTGCTGGAGGGTTTATAGGAGTTTGCCCATCCAGTCCACATGTGCTTTGTGGATTCGGAGAGGGCATTCAACTGTGGCCCTCTGCTAAGGGCAGTCCGGTCCCCGTACGACCAGAGCAGGAGCTTGGTTCGCATTGCCGGCAGTAAGTCAGACCTGTTCCCGGTGCATGTTGGACTCCGGCAGGGCTGCCCTCTGTCACCAGTCCTGTTCATTATCTTTATGCACAGGATTTCTAGGTGCAGCCAGGGGCCGGAGGGAGTCTGGTTTAGGATCTTGGATCATAGGATCTTGTCGCTGCTTTTTACAGATGATGTTGTCGTTTTAGTGAACCTGCATGTTTTTTTTTCCCCTAGTCGAGACAATCTGATTTTCTTTCTGAATTGTTCTGATTTTGTAATTAAAGAGGTTTAAGAAGAATCGTGTAGCCCTCGTCCAGTCCCCACAGAAATACAAGCGGCCTGGCCAATTCACCAATCGCCAGTTTCCTCCGCCTGCTCCTCCAGTAGGCATTCCCCTGGTGTCCTGCCTGACCCACACTCCAAGCCGGCCAACGAAAAGGCCACTGCTAGACCCAGACGACCGAAGAAGGCTGCCAAGCAACCTCAGTCTCCAACGTTTTCTGCCTCCGTTTAGTCCCAGTCCCCAGTGTTTTCTGTCTCCGAGCAGTCCCAGTCCCCACAGAAATACAAGCGGCCTGGCCAGTTCACCAATCGCCAGTTTCCTCCGCCTGCTCCTCCAGTGGGCATTCCCCTGGTGTCCTGCCTGACCCAAACCCCAAGCCGGCAAAGAAAATGTCCACCGCTAGGCCCAGATGGCCGAGGAGGGCTGCCAAGCAACCTCAATCTCCAACGTTTTCTGCCTCCGTGCAGTCCCAGTCCCCAGTTAACTCTGCCTCCAAGCCTGAGCCTGAGCCCAAGGGAGAGGGCCCAGTAGCTCCAGCTTCCCACGAGCCCACTCCAGCGTCCCACGAACCCGCTCCAACCTCCCGCAAGCCCGCTCCAGTCTTTGACAAGCCCGCTCTTATTCTCCTCGAGCCCGCTCCAGCCTTCCTCGAACCCGCTCCAGCCTTCCACGAGCATGCTTCAGCCTTTCACGAGGAGCCTGCTCCAGGCTTCCACGAGCCCGCTCCAGGCTCCCATGAGCCCGCTCAAGCCCTCGCCGAGTCCACTCCAGCTGTCAACAAGTCCACTCCAGCAGCCA
>RJVU01048818.1:24349-40108 GCA_003731715.1 Anabarilius grahami | reverse complement strand
TACTGTGCAGGCTGGTGGTGGTGGTGGTGTAATGGTGTGGGGGATGTTTTCTTGGCACACTTTAGGCCCCTTAGTGCCAATTGGGCATCGTTTAAATGCACGGCCTACCTGAGCATTGTTTCTGACCATGTCCATCCCTTTATGACCACCATGTACCCATCCTCTGATGGCTACTTCCAGCAGGATAATGCACCATGTCACAAAGCTCGAATCATTTCAAATTGGTTTCTTGAACATGACAATGAGTTCACTGTACTAAAATGGCCCCCACAGTCACCAGATCTCAACCCAATAGAGCATCTTTGGGATGTGGTGGAACGGGAGCTTTGTGCCCTGGATGTGCATCCCACAAATCTCCATCAACTGCAAGATGCTATCCTATCAATATGGGCCAACATTTCTAAAGAATGCTTTCAGCACCTTGTTGAATCAATGCCACGTAGAATTAAGGCAGTTCTGAAGGCGAAAGGGGGTCAAACACAGTATTAGTTGGTGTTCCTAATAATCCTTTAGGTGAGTGTATTCCTATTGTAAAATATGTGGAAGTGAATGTGTTTTGTCGCGCGATGAGTTTGCACAGCAATTCAGAGCTGTCGGATTTACGAAATCTTCCCTGAAATACATAAAAGTATGTGGCCGGTGAACTGGGAGAAGAATATTGTAAACTTTATTGTTTCATACACAATGTGTATCTGAATAAAACACTATTTCAGATAATATTTCAGCTTTCATAGACATGTGTATGGAATATGATTTTAACAAAATATAAATGTCTTTTTTATGTAGCATAATACTTAATTCAAATGTGTATTTAAATGTCTGAAACCTAAAATAAAGCGCAATGAGGTTAAAAACACAGAACAGATGTGAGCGCGCCTGTCTCTAGATCAGCGCCAAAGCACATTTGAATTTAGCAGTAAATCTTTGCATTTTATTATTTGCCAATTGAACACTGGGTGTATTAAAACGTAATTTTGTTAAATATTATTAAAATTTAACATAACTTTATAATAATTTTGTAATATATTTAAAAATGTAGGCTAATTTATTCCTGTGATCAAAGCTGAATTTTCAGCATCATTACTCCAGTCTTCAGTGTCACATGATCCTTCAGAAATCATTCTAATATGATGATTTGCTGCTCAAGAAACATTTATAATTATTATTATCAATGTTGTTGTTATTTTCAGGATTATATGATGAACAGAAATTTCAAAAGAAATAAAAATTTACGCTGATGTCTATGGAAGCTGCAATAATAACCCTTTAAATCATATAATTTGAAGAAGGCTTTTACACATTATTTACTCTATTATTCTCGCAGTTCACCAGTCACTTCTGGGAAAATTTCATAAATCCAACAGCTCTGAATTGCGGTGCAAACTCCTCGCGCGACAAAACACATTCACTTCCACAATTTTTTAACTTCATTAACAAGTATGTACATATTTTAAATAAAAAAGAAAAAACGAAATAAACGCGATACCTACATATCTGTCATACATGACGCGTCTCCAAGGAATTAATACCTTCTAAAATAATATTGTAAAATAACGGTCGCCTTAAACTCACACTAGAATATACATACATTACAATATAAATTTAGTTTGCAATTTGGATTATTTTTATAAGATCCCATTAGTGCTAATAAATGCAATTTCTGAAGTCTTTTGTTTCAAACGCAGTGAAGCAGCCTCTGCATAGAGTAAATTATAGATTCTCGAGCCATCGATAAACCTATTCAGCACCAGCGCCACGGACAGCACCTATGACCAGCCGTTTTGACTTTTATCCATTCTCAGGATATGAATTCTTGATATCAACAATTCAGTTCTTGATATCAGTAATTATATTTCCACTAGTAAAAACTAGAATTTTTGATATACAAAATTTGGCACTAGTTGAAACGTCAGTTCTTGATATCAACAACGAAATTGCTACTAGTAAAAATCTTCATTTTTGATATCTGAAATCTATATTTCTGATATCAATATAATTTCAGATATCTAAAATGGCTTTCTTACTAGTATCAATTACATTTATGATATCAGAAACTAACATTGTCACTGGTGACATTCAAATTGTTGATATCAAAAATGAACATTGTTACATAGGATCAATTCAATTGTTGATATCAAGAAAATATATTTGCACTTGTAACAAAGTAATTAATGATATCAAAAATTATGTTTTTTACTACTAAGAATTGTATTTATGATACGTGAAATTGGAATTTAAAATGAATTCTTAATATCAACAAATTAATTTGAATGCCTATATGGAGATATTTCACTAGTGTAAATACAATGATAGAGAATTCTATTTTTTACTAGTGGAAATGTAATTCCGGATATCAAGAACTGAATTGTTGATATCAAGAATTCATATCCTTAAAATGAATAACAGTCACAACAGCTTGCCATAAGCACCTGATATCATTGCATGTAAGAAGAGAAACCTTAAGCAACCTCCTAAGGTATAGTTCAGAGAACACGCCTCGAAAACATATACAGTTAAGGTATAACATTAGAGTCTTAGTAGCGCGCTAAGAGACAATGCTATCAGAAAATCCAGCCCTGATTACAATCAAATGCATCTCCCCCCAAAAAAGCCAGAAGTATATACAAAAATAAACATACGTCAAAATATCATCAAACCACAAAATATACAACACATCAACAACACATGCAAATCATATAATCTAAAATACAAAAATATTACAAAAACCTACAATGATAGATAAAATGGAAGAGGATCTGACACATCAGGCCTAATGCATTCATAAATACATATTATCTATTATCACTAACAAAAATAGGTTATTATAATATTTCAAAATAGGTGTAACAAAAAAATGTAAACAAAACATCAATTTTAATTAAAGAAAACAAGAAAGATCAAAGTCTTTATTAAGACAGAGTGGGGACATACTTTTGAATTGATACATCCAATAAGCTTATTTTCTCTATATTTCTACCTCTTCTAGATTTTGTTACTTTTTTAATACATATATAAGTTAAATCTTTAATTTCATGATCATGATCGTGAAAATGTCCAGCAATTGGCGAATGGACATCACAACTCCTAATCGCAGATCAGTGTTCACTAATACAAGTTTGTAGTTTTTCCTGTAAATGAATGGACAAGAGCATTTACATTTGATGTGGAGCAAGTAATTAATGATTTAATAAAATACACTTTTCCAGAATGTACAACTGATTGATTTGAGCAGGCCACACAAAATATGTTTTTGATGATCATCTCTGTAATGAATTTGATGAATTTATCAGAATTTTCATGAGTTATAAAGTAGGTAATTGCTTCCCTCTTTATTCTTATAGCCAACCAATAATTTTCTTCAATTTGTATTGATTGTAGTTTAGTCAAAAATGATGAAATGTTTTTTTTTCTTTCTTTTTTTTACATAAGACTGCAATTCATAATCAATGGGAAACCTTTTCTGGTAGGGAATCTATCCTTGAAAAATGTAGGGAGGATCTTTATGAATTTTTGAAATACATAATACATGTATAACTGGATGATAATTTTCCAATTTTCTCAGTTTTTACATGATTTATTACATTTAATTACCCCTCAGCAGATTTTGACTAATATGAAACATTTGCAATTCAGCAACTACCTGCTATGCATTCTAATACAAGTAGCTTTGTTGACAAGTGTAAGGGCAAAACACACAACATAGAATACCTTCAATTTCCTGTAGAAATAAAGATCTGCAGAAAAAAGTAGCATATACCATGCAAAATGTAACATGTAATTGCATTACTCATCACAAATATATTGGAGTAAAGAGTAAATATACTTATTAAAGAATGTAGTCACATAAACATTGATAATATCTTTGATGAATAGTAAAACTACAAACTTCCCAAAAGATACTTACAGTTTTGTTTTTAAAATTGCTTACATAGTTGGAAATCATTGAAACTATGACGGCATTTCTGAAAACTCAAAACCACAAAGCATGCAATATGCAAAACTACTCGGTTACTAACGTAACCTCGGTTCCCTGAGATACGGAACGAGTACTGCGTATGGGGGAAAGTCTCCCTTTTTCCCCGCTACTGAAGCCTTTTCAATAACGCAGTGCAACTGCATCGCCATTGGTTCACTCATTGCAAGTCGTTGAACCAATGGCGGCGCGGCTTGGCTGCGCAGCCTATGGCGACAGAGCGCGCGAACTTTCCCGCCGAAATGGGCGGGGTAAGCCCTATATAAGCGAGCAATTCGCCATAGGCTATTCAGGCCTTAATCGACTGAAGCGACGACACTGAGCACAGCCTAGTGGCACGGCAAGTAACACAGTACTCGTTCCGTATCTCAGGGAACCGAGGTTACGTTAGTAACCGAGTAGTTCCCTTTCGATACTTCACTCGTACTGCGTATGGGGGAACGAATTCAACCACGCCGTGCCATGGCTGGGTAACGACTGGACTTGACCGGACACCTTAGGGGGGGACCAATGCCAAGTAAGAAGGCCGAAGCCGCCGTTACCCTTGTTGCACTACGAGGGAGAAACTCCCGGGTTTGCGCAAAAAACGGCCCCTTAGGGCCGTGAATTTACGCTGAAAGGACCCGAGCTTGTAAGGTCGGAACGTCTAACTGATAAAACCTTGCAAAAGTGGACGGCGAGGACCAGCCGGCCGCCTCACAAATGTCTTTAATGGAAACTCCACTGGACCAGGCCCAAGATGAGGCCATTCCCCTAGTGGAGTGGGCTCTTACTCCTATGGGGCAAGGGGTGCCCTCCGAGGAATAACAAAGAGCTATAGCGTCGACAATCCAACGTGAAAGACGCTGTTTTGAGACCGAAGACCCCTTGGTGCGGCCACCAAAACAAACAAAGAGCTGATCCGACTGACGAAAAAGTCGTGATCGCTCGATGTAAATACGTAGTGCCCTGACTGGGCAAAGCGATTCCTGCTCTTGCTCGCCCGGCAAGGGGGGGAGTGCAGAGAGCGAAATGACCTGGGATCTGAAAGGTGTAGAAAGCACCTTGGGAACGTAGCCCATCCTAGGTTTCAGCACGACTTTAGAGTCGCCTGGCCCAAATTCTAGGCATGCAGGGCTAACCGAGAGGGCCTGCAAATCGCCAACACGCTTGATTGACGCCAATGCAAGCAGCAGGGCGGTCTTAAGCGTCAGGGGCCTGAGGTCCGCCAGCCGTAGTGGCTCAAAGGGCGGGCTCTTTAGAGCTCTGAGGACCAGTGAGAGGTCCCAGGAAGGAACCGTAGGGGTCCGTGGCGGATGCAACCGCCTGGAACCCCTCAGAAACCTTGTGACAAGGTTGTTCCGACCTACTGACTGGCCAGCGATTGGAGCGTGGAACGCTGTAATGGCTGCCACGTAAACTTTGAGCGTGGAGGGGGCTCGCCCCGCATCCAAGCGCTCCTGGAGGAAGGACAGTATAGCAGATACGTCACACTCCTCCGGGCCTATGTTGCGTGCGGAGCACCAGCTAACAAAGACCGCCCATTTCTGAGCGTAGAGGCGTCTCGTGGACGGGGCTCTAGCATGTGAAATGGTATCTAGCACGTTCCTAGGGAGGTCAGACTGCTCCCATCGAGGAACCACAGGTGTAGAGCCCACAGCTCCGGTCGTGGGTGCCAGATTGTTCTGTTTGCCTGAGAGAGGAGGTCCCGTCTCAGGGGAATCGGCCAAGGGGCTTTCGTGGAACTCTGTGTTCGTCTTCCCTGACACGCCTGATAACCTGAGGGATCAGGGCGATTGGGGGAAAATCGTAGAGAAGGGTGTTGGGCCAAGAGTGGGCCAACGCATCGTCCTTCTTTGAAAAATAGATTTGGCAATGAGAGTTGCCTTGAGAGGCGAAGAGGTCTACCTCCGCTTTCCCGAAGGACTCCCAAATGGTCTGAACCGTCTGGGGGTGGAGCATCCACTCGTCCGAGGGGAGATTGCTCCGGGACAGCATATCTGCTCCCAGGTTGTTCTTTCCGGGTATGTGGGTCGCTCTGAGTGACCGGACCCGTGAAGAAGCCCATTCTAGCAGGTGTTTCGCCAGGGCGCATAGGCGGCTGGACGAAAGACCCCCTTGGCGATTGATGTACGAAACCACTGTCATGCTGTCCGATTGGACTAGGACATGATGGTCCATCAGATGCGCCTGGAAGGCATGCAGGGCTCGAATAACTGCCAACATTTTGAGGCTGTTGATATGCAGATGGCTTTCCTCGTGAGACCACGAGCTGAAGGCCGGACTGCCCTCGCACAGAGCGCCCCAACCCAGGTTGGATGCATCTGTTGAGAGCACCTTTCTTCGTGATGCCGTCTGTAGGGGTACTCCAAGACTGAATCAAGAGGGGTTCGTCCAGGGCTTCAGGGCTGCTACACAGGCCTGATTGACCTTGAGACGCAGGCGGCCGTGCTGCCAGGCGTGAGGAGGGACCCGAAATTTTAGCCAGTACTGAAGAGGCCGCATACGAAGCAGGCCGAGCTACAGCACAGGGGAGGCGGAAGCCATCAGACCTAGCAACCTCTGGAAAAGCTTCAGAGGGAGGTAAGCTTTGTTCCTGATGGAGGCCCCGAGCTGCTGAATGGTCAGAGCGTGCTCTGACAAGACTACTGCCGTCATACGGGCTGAGTCGAGAACTGCACCCAGGAACGAGATACGTTGAGTGGGAAGCAGCGAGCTCTTGGCAAAATTGACCCTGAGACCCAGACACTGCAAGTGGCTGAGGATTATGGATCTGTGGAGCTCCAGCTCTGTCCGCGAGCTGGCCAGAATGAGCCAGTCGTCGAGGTAGTTCAGTACGCGTATACCCATCTGTCTCAGAGGGGAAAGCGGCGCGTTCATGCACTTCGTGAAAGTGCGGGGAGCTAGAGACAACCCGAAGGGCAGGACCGTATATTGGTAAGCCACACCCTCTAAGGCGAATCTCAAGAATCGCCTGTGCCGGGGGGCTATCTGGATGTGAAAGTAAGCGTCTTTCAGATCCAGCGAGCAGAACCAGTCCTCGTGACATACTTGTGCGAGGATCTGCTTCAGCGTTAGCACTCTGAATTTTCGCTTCATGAGGGAAAGATTCAGAAGTCTGAGGTCCAGAATGGGTCTGAGACCGCCGTCTTTTTTTCGGAACCAGGAAGTAACGGCTGTAGAAGCCCGACTCGCTTTGCGAAGGGTGAACTATTTCTATAGCCCCTTTTCTCAGAAGAGTTAAAACTTCGGTCCTGAGGATGTGGACATCGTCCGGCAGTACCATAGTTTGAATAACCCCGCCAAAGCGCGGGGGCCTTTTGGCAAACTGGAGCGAGTAACCTAGACTTATGGTTCTCAGAACCCAACTCGATACACAGGGGATGGCCTGCCAAGTCTCTGCCCGGGTAGCAAGGGGTAGAATGACATCGGATGGCGGCCCGCGAGGTGAGGGCTGACCGGTGTGAAGTGTGCAGGCGGGCTGAGTAAGGAGCGCGCCATGACTTGGCCAGTTCCTCGTGAACCTCAGGAAAGAACGGGGCCGAGCGTTGTCGAGGGGCTTGGCGGCGGCCTGGGAGGAACCACTCGTCCAGGCGGCTTCGCGATGGCTCCTCTAGCGGGGCCCACTCGAGGTCCAATTCCTCCACGGCTTTGGACAGGACGCGGAAAAGTTCGGCGTCCATGCCCGCGCCGCGATCAATGGGTTCCAGCGAGGGCAGGGGGGCGGGGTCGTCCGACTCGCCCGCCCAATGCTCGGGTTCCGATGCTGCCAAGGACACGGAGTCGTCGGGCAGCTCGTCATCCGATCCGCCGAAAGAAACAAAGTCGCTCGCATCCGCTGAGGGACGTTGATCAGGGCGGGAGAACAGAACCGGGGACTGTTCTCTACTGGGAGAAGGCGAGGCACGCGGGCATTGAGCCGACGTGAGCTCGCTCAGCTCCGAGCGCTGGACCGGTCTACCCCGCTGTCTCTTCCTTGCCGGCTCGCGGGAGGAAGGCGAGAGGAGGGCGCGATCGGTGTCACTCCGGAAGAAGGCGGCCCGAGAGCGAAGGGACGCCAGGCTCATGGACTCGCAGTGCGAGCATGAGCCCCCAGCGAATGAGTCATCCGCATGGGACTTGCCCAAGCATCCGACGCACTCGCCATGGCCGTCTGCGTCATGCAGAGGGGCCCTGCACGTAGTGCAATGGTGTGGCATTAGGAAATGCCGGTGGCGCCGTGAAAACGGCGATTGTGTGGCTCTTAGAATGGTGAGGACCGTAAGCGGTGAAAACCGCTGTGGAAAGTGCTCTTAAGCGGCAGTAAACCGCGGAGAAGGCTCTTAGATGCGCCGGATGGCGGCAGGAGACGCGCTGAGACCGGAAGCGGAAGCGGGAGCGGGAGGCGGCGGCTCGTCGACGGCACGCAGGCGGCAGTCGGCGAGGGCGAGGCGCTGCGAGTCCGGCGATTCAGCAGGTCCGCTGCAGGGCCTCTTCGACGGCGGCATAGCTTCTTCCAAGGCGGCGAGCTTCTTTCCAGGCGAGCAGGCTTCGGCGAGGATCAGCGAAGAGAAGATGAGTCGTCGCTGAAGGAGAAAGGACTGAATAGCCTATGGCGAATTGCTCGCTTATATAGGGCTTACCCCGCCCATTTCGGCTGGAAAGTTCACGCGCTCTGTCGCCATAGGCTGCACAGCCAAGCCGCGCCGCCATTGGTTCAACGACTTGCAATGAGTGAACCAATGGCAATGCAGTTGCACTGCGTTATTGAAAAGGCTTCAGTAGCGGGGAAAAAGGGAGACTTTTCCCCCATACGCAGTACGAGTGAAGTATCGAAAGGGAACATCACACATATCTTGCAAAAGCAACACTTCATACAGGAATTTGTCAGCACTTACATAAGTGAAGCTGCTGTGAAATAATCTATATTGTATAAAGCGCTTTATATAAATATAAAGTTTTAAATAAAGTTGACTTTCTGACTTGGCTTGTAAGCATATTCAGTATATATATGTTTGTTTGTATGTATGTGTGTGTGTGTGTGTAAAAATATATATAGTATAATCAGAAATACAAGGGTGTAAAAATACATTTCTTTATTTTCAAAACATTGAGTTTTAATTTCTAAGTGATGAATTTATGTATAAGTGTTTTCACACATGATCATTTGGTGTAGATAATTGGGAAAGGATTGTGGCATTTAAATGGCAGTGTTTCCCAAATGAAAAAAAAGAGCTGTTACAGTTTTTTTCAAATTTCTTACACATTAAACGTGGTACTTGAGGCACAATCAGTGAAACATTCCCTTATGTACCGAATCTTAAGACCAAGTCTGCAAAACCACAAGCACATTACGTGCTTTACACTCAGTTTGCTATTGAAAAACAAACAAAAAATTATTCTTACTCCCTTTCGTTTCTGTTTATAGTATAAATATACACTATGACACTATGCTATGACAAACGCATGTACTCTCCACTGCATACTGAACAAGCAAACAACGGAGAGTTTTACATTTTTCACATCTGTGTGGTGTGTAACTTGGCGTGTAGGCTAACCATTTCTAATCACAAGTTTGGTGAACTCTGACCTGCGAATTCGCATCACGTAAAGACCTGCAACCAGTAGAAGATTGATTCATCACGGCATGACCTCTCGTCTGAATTAAAAGAATGATTTTTTGCAGTAAAGTCGAGTATGTTCTATATTTTTACATTTTGAATGTATTAGCCTACTTTAAGTTATATGTTGAATTCCTGTTTATAAAAAAGACGGTCATATCACGACTGTTACAGCATCCGAATAAATTTTGCATGTTCAAAGTCTAGTGTGACCGCGGCTTTTACAAATATTTGTGAAAGAATGGGTCGCTCTCAGGTTGATATCGATGGCTCGAGAATCAATAATGGACTATATGCACGGAGCGTTCTTTAGAACTCCCGCATTAATATAAGCCAGCTTGAAAACTTAAAGGATTAGTCCACTTTTAAATAAAATTTTCCTGATAATTTACTCACCCCCATGTCATCCAAGATGTCCATGTCTTTCTTTCTTTAGTCGAAAAGAAATGAAAGTTTTTGATGAATGAATTCCAGGATTTTTCTCCATATAGTAGACTTCAATGGGCACCAAACATTTGAAGGTCATAATTAGTTTCACTGCAGCTTCAAAGTGTTCAACACGATCCCAGATGAGAAATAAGGGTCTTATCTAGTGAAACCATCGCTTATTTTCTGAAAAAAATTGAAAATTATATAAGTTTTAACCTTAAATGCTCATCTTGAACTAGCTCTCTTCTTCTTCTTCTTCTTCTTCAATTAGTAAACTTACGCTTAGCAGTGTCTGCACAGCTGGAATTCTAATAGAGGAGAAGAAGAAGAGAGCTAGACAGTGACGTGATCAGAGTCAGAGGTATGATGATCAGCTGGTGATTGATTAGAAATATATGCAATTTGTGACAGTGAGTTTTTATAATAACTTATCCCCTTATTGCCATTTTCTCAAATCAGTATCAAATGTGTTTTTCAGAAAAGTACAAGGAACAGAGAAGTTACAGGTGAGTCATATACTTTTTCATACCTACAATGGCAGTTTTACACCTATGCTGTGAAAATAAATGCTGTAGATATGTACATTATATAGATTATGGCTTATAGATGAAAATGCATATAGATGAAAAACAACGCTTTAATATCAGATGAAATTGTTCATTTTGTGTATTTTTAAAGAATTTCACTGTAGTAATTGTCTTCTCCTGTTAGCAGGTGTAGCACAAATTTATGATCTGAGGATTGTGCTGCTGGGAAAGACGGGTGTTGAGAAAAGTGCAACGGGAAACACCATACTGAGACGAGAAGCTTTTACATCAATACTAGCTTCACGCTATGTGCAAGAAACATTTGAGTTCAACAGAAGACAGATCACTGTGATCAACACTCCAGACCTTTATGATACTGGAGTTGATAATGCTGAGACCGAAAGGGAGTTTGTGAAGTCCGTCTTAAAGTTGGCACCTAGTCCACATGTGTTTCTGCTGGTGCTTCAACTGGGACGATTCACTCAAGAGGAGAAAGATATATTGAAGATAATCCAGAAGACTTTTGGACACAAATCCAGAATGTACATCATAGTACTGTTCACCAGAGGAGATGAACGTAGAGGAAGGAAAATTCAAGATTACATTGAAGAAGATGAAAGTTGAATGAACCTCATCCATCAGTGTGGAAACAGATACCATGTGTTCAATAACAATGATACTGAAGATGTGACACAGGTTTTTGAGCTGCTGGATAAGATTGACTGTATGGTGGCAGCAAATGGAGGGAGTTTCTACACCAATGAGTTGTTCCAGCATTTGGAGAAGATAATCAGAGAGAGACAAGAGAGAATGCTGGAAGAGAAAGAAGAAGAGATCAAGAGATTAAAAAAAGAGCTGAGAGCCAAATGGCTGGAAAGTAACAAATGAAGAAAGAAAATGAGAGAGAAAGACAAGAGATGCAGAATGAAGTAAAACCACAGAGGAGTTTAAAAAGAGAGGACAATAAATCAAGAAAGAGAAAGATAAGAATGTACAAAAAGAGATGAAAAGAAAACTGGAAGAGAAACAGAAAGAATTTGAAGAGGAGAATAAACTTAAAGAAAAATCTCTAGGAGAACAACAACAGAACTTTATAAAATATATGGAAGAAAAACATGGGGAAGAAAAACATGGGAAAGAAAAACAAAAACTACTGGAAACAATTAAAAGAGAAACAAGAGAACTAGCAGAGCATGAATATAATGAAAAACTCGACAGACGAGTGGCTAAAGCTTTAAAAGAAGCTGAAGAAAAGTATGAGAGAGAAAAGGCTAAAGCTTTAAAAGAAGCTGAAGAAAGACATGAAACAGAAAAGGCTAAAGCTTTAAAAGAAGCTGATGAAAAATTCAAGACAGAAAAAGCTAAACTTTTAAAACAAGCTGAAGAAAAATTCAAGAAAGAAAAGGCTGAAGCTGAAGCAAATACTTCATACAGATCAAAACGAGCTAGTGACTGGAGTCACTATGTTCCTGTTATTGGAGGAGCTGCTGGAGGTTTAGTTGGTATTTTTGAAGACATCATATACTAATATTCTCAATATTAAGCTCAAAACCTGAGCAGTGAATTTAGGTATATTGGGACAAATTTTTGTTTAATGTAATAACTCTGTCTAAAATGCAACAGTTTGTAAGGATGGATTTCACCAAGACTGAATTCAAGATTCCTATCCTGTAATAAAGCAATAAAAACTCTCTAATCTGAAAAGAGGATCTGCGAGAAAAAGCGCAGGACAACGCCTGGCTCGACCTCCTCTCTTGCTCCCCATGCTGAGTTCCTGACTCCTCACACCCTCTCTTTCCCCTCAGGCCATGCAAACCTCACAAATTTATTATCTTAGATGTTTTAAGTGATATCAATGTAAATACTTCTGGTGTGACTGGTAAGATGGTTTCACTCCCACATCAAAGAACAAGACCTGTTCTCCTGGTGTGGGAGATGCCCCAATAAAGATCTTTATTAACCATTTGTTTGTTCCCCAAAACCAGGCGTGTGACCCTTTGGGGCACGAGAAAGGGTCCAACAAGAGCTGCATAAATATTTGGGTGCTAAATGTTTACTGTCCTTTTGTTAAGATTTTGGTATTTAAAGGGATTTGGCAAACCACTCAGGGAAGCATCTGTAGTCAGAACTTCCCACACCCCAGCTGTGTCTCTCTCTACTTGCCAGGTATGCTGACTCTTTGAAATTGCTTTTTACTATGTTTTAAAAATTGTGTTTTGTATTTTCTGCTGATCAAGTTGTGTTATGTATTCTTTTAATTCTTTTAATTGATGTTTAATCCTGCCTGGCAAAATAAATGTTACATTTTGATTTTTTTTGGACTCTCCTGAAATCATTGTTACTAGTAAATTATGGGAGGCTAATGCTACCTTAAATCTGTGTCCAGGGTAAAACAAACTGAAGGCGCATGAATGAAGGAGCAGTAGGCACTTCATCTGAAGACCTTTTGATTCCTGTTTTCCACCTGATTTAGCAAGGTGTATGGAAGTGGCTAAATTAAAATACACTTTAGTCTTGAGTGAGCAGTAGGCAACCAACTAAAGGTAATAGTTAACTCATTACACCCTCTGACGAAGATCAGACTGGCGAGTTTATGATCGTGAGTTACCGCGACCAGGGCGAGTATCTCTGTGTGGCACTGGATCCCTACTGAATGAACAACTGAAAGTATGGGATATTCAGAAAATCAAAGATCTAAATTAAGTCACAACTAATCTAATGATCAGCTGCTAAATGAGAAATGTTGTAAACTCAAAGAGTCAATCTATATTTGGAGTCAGATTAAATTATTCACAGAGTCAGAATTGAATTCGAAACCAACAATTTTAATAAACAAAGTTGATTTTACAGAAGTGCCAGAAAAGACGTACACGCAGAATAACCTTCAACCAGGCCGTTGGATTCCTTCATTGGGCTGACGGGTGGAGCTTACAAGTTATTAGGATGTTTCGGTTGTAGTTCACCATTCACCATCCCAGATGTCGAATTGCAGACATGTAATTGGTTCTGAACCGGGAACACACTTTAATGGTCAGGTATGTCAGACTGTCTGTAGACTTCATTAGGTTCAGTGACATTCTCATTGTACATGTAAGAGATAATGTACATTCAGCCAGTTGTTATCACAGAATAAACCCAGACAGGATGATCAGGACCCCGACTCTTATTACACAGCTACTTGTAAATAATTAGACACATTAATATTATATTTTATTAGCTCTTTCAATGCAATTCTTCCACAAAGACATAAAGTTCCTAACAAACTTTGAACATTTCAGACAAGGCAGACATTTAAGGCATAATATAAAGTTGTACAGTACATACAATTGCTTTTGGTAGTGAAATTTTGTCTATAACACCTTAACCCTTGCATTTTAGAAAGTTATTATTATATAAATTACACCGAACAAAAGAAACAAATTTATTGTACACAGTTATCATAATCAGAATGAGCTGTTAANCACCTTAACCCTTGCATTTTAGAAAGTTATTATTATATAAATTACACTGAATAAAAGAAACAAATTTATTGTACACAGTTATCATAATCAGAATGAGCTATTAATGCCAAGTATGTTCACACACACACATAAGGAATTTGTCTTGGTGAGAGGAGAAGCTTCTACTGCAGTTATGACTTGTCCCAATATACCTGAAATCTACAGGAAAGAATTAAAAGAGGAACAAGGGAACAAGCAAAGCGGGTTGGGGTGTTCATTAGATGTAAAATTGCAAGAGAAGACAAGATAGATACATACCCTATATTGCCAAAAGTTTTGGGACACCGGCCTTTATGTGCACATGAACTTCAATGACATCCCATTCTTAATCCACAAGGTTTAATATTGAGTTGACCCACCCTTTTGCAGGGAAGGCTTTCCACAAGGTTTAGGAGTGTGTTTATGGGAATTTTTGACCATTCTTCTAGAAGCGCATTTGTGAGGTCAGGCAGTGATGTTGGCGAGAAGGTCTGGCTCACAGTCTCCGCTCTAATTCATCCCAAAGGTGTTCTATCAGGATGAGGTCAGGACTCTGTGCAGGCCAGTCAAGTTCCTCCACACCAAACTTGCTCATCCATGTTTTTATGGACCTTGCTTTGTGCACTGGTGCGCAGTCATGTTGGAGCAGGAAGGGACCATCCCCAAACTGTTCCCACAAAGTTGCTTTTATATACCTGTGGCCATGGAAGTGATTGGAACACCTGAATTCAATGATTTGGAGGGGTTTCCCAATATTTTTGGCAGTATACTGTATTAGTCATTGTAAATTAGCTCATAAGGAAGAACCTTGTGTTTTAGTGACTTAGAGGCCAACCTCCTGATGAAGATATGGTGGATGAGGGGCTACGATCATTATCTTACACCAGACTACAGTTTAGTTGTCAGGCAAATGGTCTATATGGTCTTTGTTTATCTCTAGTAATAATGGAGTCAAAATAATTTCAACAAAGTTAAAAGTTCAAGCCTTATCATACGGAGGACACTCAGTGTCAGGCGCTCCGTTGACACAGGGGACAGGGGGGTCAGGACCCCCGCAGTTTTGAAAAGGGCTGCTTCAATCAGTCAAAATATATAATCTTTTAGTTTAGGATATTTTCTTTCAAATGAGACCATTTTCCCATTTCTGTGAGCTTTCGTTCGTAAATAATCAACTGTTTTGTCGCGGATGTGAAGAACAGGAAATGTGCTCTCGAAGAAACACGCAGTCTCCAAACAATCGATCAAAGCGCGCTAATGTTTTAGGACAGGTCAATGGTATTGTAAATCATGCCCGTATGTTAGCATTTGTCAATCAAGTCAAACCATCCATTCAGAAACAGAGAAATTTGACAGTTTAAGGTAAGGAGGCTGATCTCTCAGGTTGATGCACGAGCTGACTTGACTGAAGTTTTCGTGAAGATTTATAGTTTATGTACTGTTTTTATTTCGGTAATTACATCTTGAAAGTTAAAAGCATTGATGGCATCTATAATAGAGATCTCTGAAAGCGAAACGAAAGTTATTGCCTTGACCAGCGACGCAGTGGGGAGGACGCACTGCATTTTGCATCGCGAAAGTGAAAGTGCCCTTTGCGGTCGCATTGCAGTGCCCCCACGTTCCCATTTCTCCCGATGTGAACCGTGAGCTCCAGTCCATTACAATTTAGAGCGGTTAAGGCCCGGGAATACTTTATACAGCCTTTCAAAGAAACTCCTTTGCCCACGGAAAGATGCGTTCTGCGCATGTACACGTGCACCATCCGTGGTCATAAA
>RJVU01048818.1:0-14722 GCA_003731715.1 Anabarilius grahami | reverse complement strand
GATCAGGATTTAATGGACTATATGTACGGTTACTTCCTGGTTGTCGTTAAAGCTGCTCAGGCATTTCCGGTGAACTGTTAGCTGTTCATTCTGTACAGGCTGTACATTGACACAAAACTGTCAATGACTTTTTAATGTTGTATTCATGTTTTAATGCAGTTATCACATATACTTAATTTACCAATAAACCAGCTTAATTGATTGCAATAAGACAAAGCTATTGGGATCGTTTTTTTCCGCCCAGCACTTCAAATGTTATTTTTAATGTGATGAACACAAACATTATTGTCCCCATTGTAAAACCAAACGTTTCAAATTGTATGAAATTCAACATTTGATAGAAAACACTTAAAAATAAAACACTTTAAAAATAAAAAAGACAATAATTACCACTTTAACCAGCAGGTGGCGGCAAAGTAGCATTTATTTGCGCATATATCAGCCACTTCCTCTAATCGTTTTTCACTTCGTTTTTGACTAAATATTAAACATTATAAAATAACTAGGTTTAAAAATACACGTAGTCAATGTGAATTACTCAAAAAATCTCATGAAAAACAATAACTTTTCTTGTGATTCGTGACAGAAAGCAAGCACCGCGCTTTCCCTTTGTAATCACAGCAGCTGTCAGTCAGTGCAGCACAAGATCAATGATTTCAGCACACTTGTAAAACACACATTTTACTCAATTAATCTATCTAAAGTGCACAATAAATATTTAATTTTTGAAGCTTTTTTTCACATAAAAGTGTGAAAACTGATGGTCGAATTGAATTTAGCCGAGGAGGAACAATGAGGTATGTCTTCATTTATTTATTTATTATGCTGTCTTATGTTTGAATAACTAAATTAATGCTTTGCCTGACTATTTAAGTGATTATATTCTGATTATAAAATAAGTTTTACACTACTGATGCTCAACACACCAACAAATGACATTTCACCGGAAGTTTTCGAGCTGGCTTATATGCGGAAGTTCTAAAGAACGCTCCATGCATATAGTCCATTATTTATAAAACGGATAGTTCCGGCCCTTGATTCTGATTGGTTGAGCCGCATTCAAAGTTGTAAATTACTCTACAAACATAACACCTGTGACCTACATCAGTATTACTCCACCACTGTGTCTGTGTGTGTCTGTGGTTCCATGTATTTCACGAAAAGTACTGTTGTTATTTATAAAAAAAAGTTATCCACCTCATTCCTACTCTCCATGATGTATTATGGCGAATTATGGGTGTAACTTCCGTTAAGCTGCAAACAGTCAGTGAAAGGCTCGCTCTATGAATGCAATAATGCTTTTTTTAATTTATTTTTTTATTTTTTTTAAACTGGGTAAAATGAGACGACGTTATTCTGCTCAGCCTTTAATCCATGAACATGTAGGGTGTACTCACACTAGGCACGGTTGCCTTGAACCGAGCACGAGTGCGATTGTCCCTCATTGCCCTGCACTCATACTGCACTTAACGTTCCATGCCGGAGCACGCTTACGTCAAATACAATGCAACTTTTTGAATGGATGAAAATGTCCCAGGTTACATCCCTGAGAACAGGGAATGAGATTCTGCGTTCGAAAACGCTATGGGGAATGCCTCCATGTGAACCGGTGTCGGAAAACAACATCAACTCATGACAATGCTATTGGCCGATGACAGCCTATAATGTCATCATAGCTTGGCCTGGAAGTATATAAGGAGCACCTAGAGAACAAGTCAGTATCTTATCGTCTGAAGGGACTGTTCAGCAGGCAGCCCGATGCATGGCTAAGAAATGCATCTCGTTCCCTGTTCTCAGGGAACCATGGTTACGTACGTAACTTGAGATGTTCCCTTTCGAAAGGGAACTCAATGCTATGGGGAATGATATACCCATACCGCCATGCTTGAGGTGAGTGCATGCCACAAATGGCTAGACAAACGTCAGAACTAGCAGCTTCAACTGAAGTGCCGGAACCACTCCCCATACGGGTCATACATAGGCTGTCAGTAACAGCATTCCTTATGGCCAACAGCCCAAGCTAAAAAGCCTCAAAGAGGCCTTCCTCAGAAGGCCTACCAAGGCTGGTTGAGGCTTCTGGGACCAAACTTCTTTTCAGAGAAAGAGAGTGTCTTTAAGGGAATGTGGCCAGGGGGCCTGAGGGAACCCTAGCCAGTCACTTGTCAGGGGAACATACTTGACCCTGATTGCCACCAGGGAGGCTGGACTGGTTTACTTTTACAGAAACCTAGTCTTGGCCAACAACCTGTCTGATCACAGAGTCTCAAATCACATTCTTCAGAGAAGATATCCAGAAAGAGTGACTGCACAGAGGTAGTAACCAACTCAGACCAGAGCGGAGAGATGGGCATCACGGAGAGCAGGACTCAGCTTAGTGCCTTTCGCCCTTACCAATGAGGGGAGTAACATTCTGCTCAATCCTAGTATCTATTCAGCACGTGATTATTTGCACTGAGGAGGCTGTGCACTCTAAAGGAACCAAACTAGGGGAGTACATTTACCAGCCTGGGGGCTGCTCCTCAATAGGAAGGCCTCAGAGAGGCCTTCAACCACTGACCAGCTTAGGGAGCTAAGTACTATGCAGGATAACCCTCAAAAGAGGGGAGTACAGAGCTCAACCTAACAGATAAACTGTACTGTAGGCACAGAATCATGGAAGCCCCAGAAGGGGGGTGTTATCTGTTTAACGAGCAGATAAGACTGTAGAGTGCCCTCATATTACAGTCTACCTCAACACATTCCAACAAGCAGTGTACTCAGTAAAAACACTTTTTACTCTTTAAGCAAGAGGAGTACAAACGTACGCCATCATGCTCTGAAGGACGCCCAAACAGGACCTGCGACTCCAGAAAGACATGTGGCGTCAGCCAGTGGCAGTGTCTAAGCTCTAAGGGAGCCAAATCTGAGATCCAAACCATCCCGTGAGGTTAACTAGTTTAGCTCAACCTGAGCTAATCTTATCCACACATTCCAACAAGCAGTGTACTCAGTAAAAACACTTTTTACTCTTTAAGCAAGAGGAGTACAAACTTATACCATCATGCTCTGAGGGAGGTCCAACAGGACCTGCTACTTCAGAATGACATGGCATGAATGAGAATGACAACCTGTGGCAGTGATATTTTCCAAGTGACAAACTCTAACTGAAACATCTACCAACAAGCCTTGAAATACAACAAGCTATTGTGCTTTGAAGAAGGCCCAAACAGAGCTTTCTACTTCACACAACATGAGCATCAACTTGTGGTAGTGTTCAAGCTCTAAGGAAGCCATATATAAAAACCAAACTATGTAGTGAGGTTAGCTTTATAAAATTAACCTGAGCTTATACATTCCAACAGGCAATATACTCAGTAAAAACATGTTTTACTCTACAGGAAGGGGAGTACAAACTACGACACCATACTCTAAAGGAGGCCGAAGTCGGGCAAAGTACCACTAGATAGTTCTGGGGGAGCAGGGCCACAGCAACAAAGTTTCTATTGACATGTGAAAACGGGCCTACACCGCCTGAGACAACGGCTCCAGGGAAACTTAGCAATAGTCTGCTACCTTAGCTGCTATCTATTTGCACCTAAACCGAAGGGACAATGGGCCTTGGCCTGACAACTCTGATAAGAGGAGGCCAGAACTAGGAAAACTACACTCCCATAACAGGGTGTAAATGCTACTAGCAGACCGCCTAAACCCTATTTCTAGCCTAGGCCAGCTATAGCTGTCGGCCTATAAGGCCAACAAATAAGTATAGATCTGCCTGGGGCCAAGAAGCAACAGTCTCTACCAATGACTCTCAACCGAGAGAAGGCAATCTCTGAGGATACTAAATTTCTACAGTAAGGCCGACGTTAAACATAGATCATCTGAAGTTAGTGAAAGCTAATCTCAAAACTCTATCATTTATCAGAGGAGAAAGCTAATTAACCAAAAGGTGGCTAACAGTGCGGCTTTGTTAAAGCCGACATCTGTATACATATGAACATTGGCTTCATTATCTGAAGCCAACACATCCAAAAAAGGAGAAAAACAAAGTACAACCCTAATAATATATCGTTCAGCCAACCTAATAGAACTTCAGGGCCCTTAGTCCGAATCCTATACAGTTGAAACTGAAAATAAATATAAAGAAACCTACCAAGCCAATTTCAGCAGGCCTAACTGATATGCTTACAAACAGATATTGTGTGTAAGCAACACCTGCCTGACCTGATGACGTGTATAAAGCATTGGAGCCTACCTATATCACAAGATAGTTTCACCCATCTCATCAGTAGGAGGTATTGACGCGTACCCATACTCACTCATCAACATCAGCGAATTAAACTGCTGATGTTGATGAATGCGAGCTGTATACAAGTCCTTCCATGCCCTCTCAATCTCAGTATGAAGATCAAGAAGGAATGGAAAGCTTATGGTTGCTGTAGGATTATGGCAAAAAAGGAACCATTCGACAAACCGTCCGTGAGCGGTTTCTTTCTAACCTGCTCCAATGGCAGCTGCTGTCTGCCAGAGGCGCATTCCATAATCTCTTATCTCACACAGCTGTACAATACACGGGGGCATGGTGGCTTTGAGGATTCAGGAGGCTCACCATCTTCATCCTCATCAGCCATCTCCTGCCCTCTTGTTTGGCTTAGAACAAGAAGAGCAACTGCTGCTGAATCTAATGATGTCAAAGACACATCATCATAATCCCACAGCCGTTGAAGGTAGCAGGGAATTTCACCCCTTCAACTCTTCAACAAGCTTCAGCTAAAAACCCCATGATCTAGTCTCTATTCTGCCTCAGCAAAAGGAAGACCCGAACCATTAGGTGCAGCTGCTGGTCCTTTTCCTCTCGAGGAAACGACCAGAAGAGAGTGGAGCATTTTACAAGTAAAACACACTCACAATAAAAACAGACAGATCCCACGAGAAATGCCTGTACATGCTCTTTTGTTCTCATAAAAGACAACGTTATAAGTTATGTATGTGATCAGATGTCAACACTATGGGACACGGATGCACACACTTCCTGAAACGTTTTTCAGACATAGTAAATTCTCTTACCAGATTAGAACCAATCGCAATCAGACAAAACAGTCCCTGAAGACGATGAGATACTGACTGGTTCTCTATGCACGCACTTCCGGGTCGCGCTATGATGACGTCATAGTCTGTCACCGGCCAATAGCTTTGTCGTGAGTTGATATTGTTTTCAGACACCGGTTCAAGCGGAGGCATTCCCCATAGCGTTTTCGAATGCAGAATTGCAATAAAGTTCGTGAACATATTTTATTAAGGCACAGTATATTAATAAAGATATATCAGTACAGATAATAAATTTGAATATAGGCTACCTGTGAAAATAAACCTGGAAAGAGACGTGAGGGTTTGAGGAGAAAAGATTCTTTGTGCATTCCAGTGAATTATCCAGTGAGTCTACGTGCATTCCAGTGAATAATATTAATATACATATATGTATATGTAAATGTATATGTATATAGGAAGAACAGACCACAAATGTGCAGTATATGTTGTCCTTTTTCATACTATTACAGCAAAGGGACAAAAGAAAATAATCACTAGAAAGCAGCGAATAAATGCTCTTACTATAGATATTCTTATTATAACATACGTTAAAATACCAAGTTATGTTATACTGATGTCTAAAAATAAAACATGAAAGAAAATCTGACAGCTCATTCAGTCAAATTGATGGATAAGCTTTATTTGTATGGCAACATTATGATTTGAAATGATTGTTTCAATCTTTTTGAATGGAAGTTCCCTACACCAGAAGTTCCACCCATAATTCAAAACACAGTAGGGGCGTCAGAAATAAGGTGGATAGATACAACACAGCTATGACTGATTCACCCGACGGTTCTGTGTATCACTGTACATCACCCTGAGCAACCACTCTTAGCAACATACTCAATTGTTCTCATATGATATTGTTCATTGAAGCTTATTGTTTTATGTAGAAGTATTGTGAGAGAGATGTCGAGTAACTGAATGTGTTACCTGCATTTATATTTAGCATTTTCCTTTGGGTCAGTCCTATGTTCACAATAAAAAATCTGAATTTACACTGCGATCTTGTCCTTGTAATAGTTAATGGGTTTTTCCATGCCCTGCTGACACTGACAGCACTAGTCAAAGCATTTGTCATTTGCGTCTTGTTCTGTGTTCACAACAAGTTTCAATATAAAAGTCTTTGCAACTGAGTGGCTCGCTTATAAAGAGAATCTTTGCCGCCATCTAGAGGTGTAATAATGTAACTTCTGTTGCTGTTCACAGTCAGGGACTTTTTTTTACCAGCGGAAGGAAGGTTTTTAGGCTGTGTTTACACTGGCACAAAAATATCAGATTTTTTTGCTCACATCTGACAGATCAGAATTTGTTGCACACGTGTAAACACAAAAACCTGCACGAGATCCGATTTTTTCGCATTCCGATCTGAGACACTTCAAAATGTGGTTTTAAATCAGATACATATCCAATCTCTGGACATGCGACCTACGTCTAAACACACATATCCGATTCCCGTGGGAATTCCAAGCCATCACAAGGTGAGGGCGACACGTTTGCTCACTAAAAAGTAGCTTTAATGTTGTATTATGAAGCAGACGTGTTTGTATGCACTAGCACTAAAAATTTGCAGCTTTATTATTGAGGTGGGAACTTTATATGTCTATCTATTTTTTCCTTGAAAGAAATTGTGCAAACACACACACACACACATTTAGCAGCTGAATTTCAACCTCAGCCCGGATAATTTAAAAGAGATCTTTGTGTGTTTTTTATTTTTTTATTTTAATAAACCAAAAGCTTCACCAGATAGGCTACTCTCTCGTTTGCGCTCTCTGCTTCGCTCGCTCACTTTATCATTCATTCAAATAAATAATCTTACCTGCTACTTTATTTCCCTTCATAATTATAGATTTAACGACTGTAGATAAAATAACAAGCGCAAATTACCTTTAATTTACGGTCTATATTCTTTTAGTCAGAATTCGTGCTGCAATACCATCCATATCTTATCCATTCTGTCAGATAATCATGACCACCCAACATGAAATATATAAATAATTTTAATAGCACGGCCATTCAAAACCCGAGGGTCTACAGTGTGCATATAAAACTATCAATGACAATCATTTTGGGCGGGAATTAATGTAAACACAGATATTGGATAGCAATCGCATCTTAAGTGAATGCAAACACAGTGGCCAAAAAATTGGATATGGTCAAAAGACCGGATCTGTGCATTAAGACTTGCAGCCGTGAAGCTGTGGTTTACAGTGAATTTATAACAGATGGGGGTTTTAGACTTCGCGTCATGTCTAACAGCTCCCCTTAGGTTATAAATTATGAATTAACTGTAAACCATGGCTTTTTGGGGCTAATACCAACTGAACTTAAGCTCTGATTATTGTGTTGATGGTAACACAATGCTGTCATCTCACATGAACCTACTTATGTGGCACTTTTACATATTCACAAAAAAATAATTAAACAAATTTTAAAAAGTCTTAAATTTAAGTAGGCATACACTTGTGAATAATGGTTGATTCAGCCATTTGCTATCAAGGACCTGAACTATCAAAACTGCTCTCATAAATAAATAAAAAGACCCACAATAAGACCTACCATTTAACACAAATGATGTCTGGATAATTTTTGCAAGAAGCAGTCTAGTTTGGTCACTTGTTCCTTTCTTCTGGTTGTTGAACACATGGTATCTCTGATTGTACTTCTCAAGTGTCTTCAATGCATTATTTCTTTCAAGAAATTCTTGTATTGTCGTGTTTCTTCTCTCCAGTTGATCTCCTCCAGTGAAGAGAATCCAGGTGTTATTCAAGCAATGTGGTCCCAAAAACTCCTCAATCTTCTCCACAGTTCTTCTGTCTCCTTCAGTGAATCTCTCCGTTTTGATGACCAGCAGAAACACAGAGGGACCCGATCTGTATCTCTGGAAAACTTTCTGATAGTGGAGCTGCATTTCATTGTTATTGATCTGAGACTCATATAACCCTGGCATGTCATAAACAGTGACTGGAAACCCAAAGACGTTCCCAGATTGAACAGCAACATCTTGTGTGACTGAAATGGAGCTTTCATTTGTCACAAAAGCTTGCCGTCCCAGGATTGTGTTTCCTGACGCACTCTTCCCAACTCTTGCTTTGCCCAATAAAATCAAGTTTAAATGTGCCTCTGGTTCCATTATTGATGTGTGACCTAAAATTAAGTAGTAAACAGTGGGAGAGCACAGAGTAATTTATAATTATATTCCCTCCAATCTCTTCTCTTTTTCATTAGATGCATTTTATCTTTTCCTTTACGGCAGTTTAAATTATAATTTGGGCAGCAAAAATCATAAATGAAATAAATGTCAAATTTTTTCAAAGTTACACCGCGTTCCAAATTATTATGCAAGTGACATATCAGTAAGATTTCAGTAGAATAAACATTCAGATTTTAGTTTTTCTAAGAAAAAGTTTGTTTGTTTATTTATCCATGTCTTTTTAGATAACTGGTATCAATCTCAGATAAAATAATTTGCCAGATCTATGAAAACCCTACTTAGAGGTTGTTCCACATTATTAAGCAAATCACAGTTCTCATGCAATATGCAGAGGAAGAAAGATCTTTCTGAAGATGAAAAGCATGAAATGGTCCAATGTTGTGCAAAAGGCATGAAAACAAATAATATTGTGTGAAACTGAATGGAGATTATCAAATTATCATAAGATTTGTGAGTGATTTAGAGCACAGCAGAACTCGGTCAGATAAAGGCTTATTAAGGAAAGTTCCTGTCAAAAACATTAATTGCATGAAAAGGGCAGCTATAAAAAAGCCAGTGAACAGGCATTTGAAGCTGCAGGTGTCTCTGGAGTCTCAAGACACAATCTGCATTGTACAAAATGCTATATAAATAAAGGTGACTTGAATTGACTTGACTTGACTTGACTCAAGAAGTTCTCCATGCAGGCTGGCAGTTGTGCGTAAAGATGCATTTTAGCCACCACTAACCAAACCTCACAAAGAGAAACATTTATGGTGGGTGTAGAAATACATTTTCAAACAGTTTTATTGCTGTGGTGTTTTTTTGCAGCATGGGATAGTGCATAGTTCATTGTATTTCAGAAGGCACTATCCTCCTTTTTATACCATAGCTGAAAATGGCCAGTTATGAACTCCACATATCTTGCAAAAGTCATTTAAATACCCTCAGAGACCCTAAAGGGACCTTCCATCTCACTTCCCAATATTCCAGCTCAAATTCCCTGCTGACGTCACAGTCTTGTTGGAACGTGGTGGCCATTCACCAACCATCCAGAAATCCATCCATTTAGACCATCTATTGTAGTACGGCATTAGTCAGTGAATAAAACTATTTAAAAATTAGCATTCATGTATTTCTACAGCTCCATTTCTACCCACTGTAAATGTTTCTCTTTGTGGGCTTTGGTTTGGAATGGCTAAAATGCATCTTTACGCACAACTGCCAGCCTCTTGAGACTCCAGAGACACCAGCAGCTTCAAATACCTGTTTGCTGCTCAACACTGGCTTTTTTTTATAGCTGCTCTTTTCATTTTTTTTTTGACAGGAACTTTCCTTAATAAGCCTTTATCTGACCAAGTTCTGCTGTTCTCTAAATCACTCACAAATCTTATGATAATTTGATAATCTCCATTCAGTTCACACAATATTAGTTGTTTTCATGCCTTTTGCACAACATTGTACCATTTCATGCTTTTCATCTTCAGAAAGATCTTTCTTCCTCCCATATTGCATGAGAACTGTGACTTGCTTAATAATGTGGAACAACCTCTAAGTAGGGTTTCCATAGACCTGGCAAATTGTTTTTTTCTGAGATTGATACCAGTTATCTAAAAAGACATGGATAAATAAACAAACAAACATTTTCTTAGAAAAACTAAAATCTGAATGTTTATTCTACTGAAATCTTACTGATATGTCACTTGCGTAATCATTTGGAACGTGGTGTAGATCATTTTAACATCACTTATCAACATGCAAATAAACCAGATTTAGCTCAGTTTCAGCTTGTGAAACATCATAAATGTGACATTTTGTCGCATGCACAAATTATGATACATTAATATAAAGAGAACATTTAGGAACATTAATTTAATTCTGAATTTTGCAGACACAAGTTTGACAAAGCATTTGGTCAGAGTTGCTGAATGTAGCAAGCTGATGGATAGTTGCATGCATTTGTTATTTTTAGGCTCATTTCATTTTCAAATAATAATTAAAAACAAACTGATTAAATGGATCATATTAAGTAATGAAGTCAAACCTGAGAGCTGCTGTCTCTTTCTGTATGTCAATCTGTCCATCATCTGAAGCCAAAATAACGAGTGAACGTTCTCTTCTGGTCTTTATATAGACACTCATAAACACATTGTGGTTGATGAAATCACATGATCAGAATGATCAGAAAGAGAGTGTGTGTGTTTTCTTTTGTAAACATGCAAGTGGACTTATTTACTATTAATTTGACCAAATTATTGATTTGATTGTAGATTTTGCCAGATTCACATTGAGACTGCATGAGTCTAAAGCTCTTCTGATGTAGATGAGAAAGCGGATGAACACTGCTTGGTAATTAGCATATTGCATTTCCAAATCATGACCATATAAGGTCTTTTCACACAATCTCTAATCTGCAGACATACATCTCTTTCTGAAAACATCTTTTCTAATGCTTTCTATACAGATACCACTCGATAAACACTTTTATACAGAATCCCAGAGCTACAAGACTTCATAGGATCACAAAGTTATTGAATTTAACAATATCAATATTTATATTAATAAATGTTAATATTTAACAATATCAATGTCTCCTTTGTTATCAGCTAACGTGAACTAACAATGAACAATACATTACATTTATTAATCTGTTGATTAGTGTTAGTGTTAATTCACTTAGTTCACAGTGCATTAACTAATGTTAACAGAAATGTTGAATTATGTATTAGTAAAAGTTGAAATTAACAATGCCTGAAATTAATAAAATCATGTAGAAGTTCATTGTAAATTTAGTGTTCATTGTAGGTTCATAATAAATAATCTAGTCAAGTAATGCTAATAAATGCAACATTATTGTAAAGTGTTATTCAAAAACAGTTGCATTTTCTTCCTGTGAGAAATGTTTTGTTGTCAAGCAGTTCAGTCTCTGATTAAAACTTTGGTCAGATAGATATCACAATGACTTCCTGTTTAAATGACGAATAAAATCTTGCTGTGGAAAGTGAAGATCATGATGATCACAAACACTGTCAGGCTTAAAAAAAGGTGTTGAAAAACACTTAAATGCCTGACTGTTGCAGGCAGATGAAGAACTGTCTTAAAACTGCAGATATTTACTGATATAAAGAAGCACTGAAAGACCAAGCCTGTGGTTATTAATAGCAGAAGCTATTAAACGTGAAATAATTACATCTGTCACTTTAACATTCATTTAGCAAATTACAAATAACAATACCTACTAATAAAGTAATCCTACTACTCCTCCTACTACTCCTACTACTCCTCCTCCTACTACTACTAATAATAATAAACACATTTAACTCTTTCCTCGCCATTCCCAAGATTTACCGTCATTTACGACACAACGCTTCCTTGCCATTGATGGAATTTTTAGGCAATTTGTGTTTTGACTGTTATAGAGAGCACTATTACACATCTTCTGAACGAGTATAGAATCTCCGGATCAAAACACAGTTAAAGAAGAAGCAGGAACAAGCCAGAAGCTGCGTCTCATTTCAGATGCTGCGTCCTCCTGAGGTCGCATTTGAAGGCTGCACACATCATTAAAGATGTCTTATTTTAATAAAAGAAATCATATCTTAAAACTTTTTTAACTGGTAAAACTTAGAATGAAAGTTCAACTGCTACCTTAAAAATGTGAGTTAACTCAACTAAACATAATTTAACTCAACTTAAGGAGAACCTTTGTTTCAGCACAAAAATAGTCAAGACAATGCATTACTTTAAGTTTAATTTTTTACTTAAAGCAATGTGTTGTCTTGACTATTTTTGAGTTGAAACAAAGGTTCTCCTTAAGTTGAGTTAATTCACAATTTTTTTTTCATTTCTAAGTTTAACCAGCTGGAAATGTTTTATTCCTAGTGAGGTGTAAAATACTGTAATTTTTTTCTTACTTTGCAATCTAAGTTCCTTTTCTTAATTAAGACAGCCTACAAATGTGATCTCTGAAGGACGCATCCTGCGAAATGAGACACAGTAATAGGCAGTGTTGCCAGATTGGGCAGTTTTGAATTTGAATTGTGTGAGTAAAAATTGATTTGGGTAGGTGGACAAAATATGGGTTGGTTTGGGGTCAGTTGGGTGATTTTCAAACATCTAAATTGTATATGTGTAACGGGGAAAAGAAAATCGTAATGAATTGTGCCAAAATGTTTGTTTATCTTATACAATAATTCTAAAATATGAATTGAATAGAACAAATTAAGTACATCTAAAAGGGGATATGGGGACACCTGCAGTGTTGTTATAAATGTTTTTATTTCTCTTTAAGGTGTTTTCTCGTTGCTTGTTTTCTCATGTGTATTTATTTTTGACAGTTTTGTGACCGGATTGACTATAGAGAATACGAATCTGACGTCACGCCGCATTGAGTTCTGGGTAACTTCTTTGTTTATCCGCCATCTTGACAGGATCGCGCAGCGAGTTTAGTGCAGTAATTTGTTTTCTGTCATGATTGTGAAAAATGTCACCATTGTATGTCATTAATGCTGCACCGATAATTGTGATAGTAACTCAGATCATCGTTCTGAGAGAAAACAAGGCAGTGAAAAACTTTTTTTCGCCTTTTATATGTGTAAAAACACCAAGGAAAGCAGGTCGCAGAGATGACGAAAAGACACCGGATGGCAAATGTAATGGCACTGATTAAACCCACTGCTTATCACTCAATAAAAGAATCACATTGCTAAGTGTTTTTGAACATTTTGATTTCGTTTGGTTTAATAATTAGCATTACCGTAAGTCTCTCACTGCTCTCGTGAATTAGCAGAACTTGAACGGGGACATTAAAAAGCCAAAAAGCTGTTTCATCTGATGCCTTTTAGTCTGATGCCTTTTTGTCTGAGTCCGTTTCAGCTGATGCCTTTTAGTCTGAGTCCGTTTCATCTGATGCCTTTTAGTCTGAGGCTGTTTTGTCCTATGCCTAATTGTACAAGACCTGACACCTGACATCGTTTTTCCTGAGACGTGAAGCCTCTCAGTCTGAGGCACGATGCCGTTTTGTCCGATGACTGAAGCCTTTTAGTCTGAGGCATGACGCCTTTTCGTTGTACGACTGAGGTGTGAGAATGTCCTAAAATGAACACCGTACTGTGGAGGGAGATGACACAAAGGTCTTAGTTAATAAGAAGTTAATAGTTAATATATTAGTTAATGTCAACGTAACTCTGAAATCAGAGCAAAGTTGAATCATCCTATACATAGCTATATGATCCTGTCCTGCATCAGGTCATCTTTTAAATTGTCCAGACATATCATTGAAAGCTGCTGGACTTGATTAGTTTTGACTGTGCAAAGTTCTGTATTATATTCTATGCACTTCATGAAAGACATGCGTAGTTCTGTCTGAAGTTAATGTGCAACACAAAAGTAGCTTTTAGGATGCAAATTGTCCACCCAATCTGGCAACACTGGCCATAGGTGTCACAGCGAAATAGGACCCAGAGGCGAAAGAGTGCGATGAACACAGCTTTAATCGTCCTTCAAAAATATAAACGTAGGCAGACTGCCAAGTGCGGGGACACACACACACTCGCAGCTGGTAACAAAAAGTAAACAGTCAATAACAACGATCAGGGGAGCCGCAGAGCCGTCACTGGCCAGGGTAACTTCAGGCTGGAGATGGGAAAACCCCCGGCCGGCAGATGGAGAGGCCAGGCAGAGAGACCCGAAGAAACGGATGGTGTAATCCAGAGGAGGCGTCTGTGACTGGGACTAAGGCTGAGGCACACACAAAATAACAGGTCAAAAGGCTTCTTTAAGAAAGCGAGGAGTGAACGCCAGCGAGGGAAAGCAATAATCCAACACTGAAGCGCGGCTAGCAGCAAAGCAAAGAAGGGGAAACAATCAGAGAAGAAACGCAACAGGTGCGTGAACAATCAGCGCCAAGGGGAGAAGAAATGAGCTGCAGGTGAAACAAACTAAAGACACGATAGGAAGAAAGGAGAAAATAAGGAGCAATTAAACCTGATTCATGACAATAGGCCCTGTCCCAAATGGCACACCTCATATACAATTGCAGACTTGCAATGGCCAGCATTTGCGAGTGATCATGAAGTCCACAAGACTGTAGGGTGCCTTATTTGTCATTTTATCTTTTAGAAAGTTTCTCAGGAGCTTTACAGTTGAAGGTGTTGTTACAAAAGTATGGACGCAAGACCGCAAGGGTTTATGGATGTTAAACAAGCATTAATTATGTACATGCAAGCTAAAACGATCATCAAACATTAATAAGCATATAAATCAAAGCATTTTAACTGAATGAAATGTTGAGCACATGAAGATGGTGAGACTGTGTAAGCTGAGGGAGTTGATGAACATGATCAACACATTTTAGACCACATTTGGTTGTGTCTTATTCACTATTATATTACAGCTAATTTATTATTGTCACGGTTCGCAGGTCTGTGGATTCCTGTTCTGTTGTGTGGGTGTGTG
>RJVU01048457.1:2096092-2127976 GCA_003731715.1 Anabarilius grahami | reverse complement strand
CTTAACCCTATGGATAAATTTACACCAACTAACTACCGTCCCTAACCCCTGTTAGGGTAGTCCCTTACCTTTGCCTCCAGGAACGGCCTATTTTGCACTCGGTGGACAGCCGTTCCAGGACGCTGCGCGGCGCCCCCTAAACGATTTTTCACGCGCCCGGCAGCGGCGCCGGGCCCGTCCGCGCGCCTCCCGGCAACGCGCGGAAAGGGCCCCGTCTCCCTGGGCCCTTTGGGAGCCCTGCGGAACCTGTGGTAATGGGCCGCCGCGGATCGCAAAACCCGTTTCCCTTACCGCCCGGGCGCCACCTGCGACTTATTCGACGGGGCCCCGTAGCCCGTTCTTGGACACCGTCCCCACCGCCCGTCCCCAGCGCCAGACGGGCGCCCGAGGCGTCTCCGGAAAACAGCGGTTCGGAGGCCCCGTATGCCCGTCGAGGGGGGCCCTCGGCCTGCCCCCTCCGCTCCCCGAGCTCCGAGTCGGCTCGGTCCCCAAGATACGCCTGGTCGAAGCCGGACAGGAAGTGGCCGTATCTCGGGAACCGAGTCGAGTTGGGGCTCCGTACGGCGGGTGTGTGGGGGAGTCCTAGGGACCCCTCGGCGCCCGGAGTCTGGAGCTCCAACTCGGCTCGGTTCCCGAGATAGAGCCGGTCAAAGTTTGACAGGAAGTGGCCGTATCTCGGGAACCGAGCCGAGTCGGGGCTCCGTACGGCCGGTGTGGGGGGGCGTCCTAGGGACCCCTCAGTGCCCGGAGTATGGAGCTCCAATTCGGCTCGGTTCCCGAGATAGAGCCGGTCAAAGTTTGACAGGAAGTGGCCGTATCTCGGAAGCGGAAGGTCCCCGAGGCCCGGGACCGCGCCTGAAGCAGGGTCCCCCCGGGAGCTCCCTGGGGCCCGAGTTCCCGAGATACGGCCGCTTGAGTGCAAGGGTCTTTGAGAAAAAAGGCCTCGTATCTCGGGAACGGAAGGCCCCAGCGGCCCGTCCTTCGGGGGGGTGAGGGGTCCCTGGGGGGGCTCTCCCCAGCCACCGTGCCGAGCCCTGGGGACGCTCGGTTCCGAAACGCCCCCTTATCTACGGAGGCCTCTAGCTCCGTCCCAGGGGGCGCTGGAGCCTCGGGCCCGGGGGCGTCGGAAGGGGCCCCTCGAGACCCTACTCTGACCCGAATTTGGTGGGTCTAGGCCTCGGCGCCTTGAAGTTACGGCCGTTCGAAAATGCCTGCGGGATAGGCCGAAAGGGGGCGAAAAAGCATTCCGTGTACACACCGTTTTCAGACGCCCCCCTTTCGAAAGAGTCTGTCCATGGACTGTGTACAGGGGCCGAGTAGGATAAGTCACAGGGGGGAGGCCGCGGAAACAGGCCGAAAGGGGACGGAAAAGATCTAGGCGGACAACCACTGGTCACCCTCCCTCCTGTAACTTATCCGACAGGCCCCCCGTACTCAGTCCGTGGACACAACGTCTCCGCCGACCCCAGGCGGCGCGGGGCGTGCCCCTCCACGCGTCGCCCACGCCCGGGGAGTCTTTCGAGAGGTCTGTCCACGGACTTTGTACAGGGGCCGAGTAGGATAAGTCACAGGGGGGAGGCCGCGGAAACAGGCCGAAAGGGGACGGAAAAGATCTAGGCGGACAACCGCTGGTCACCCTCCCTCCTGTAACTTATCCGACAGGCCCCCCGTACTCAGTCCGTGGACATGACGTCTCCGCCGACCCCAGGCGGCGCGGGGCGCGCCCCTTCACGCGTCGCCCACGCCCGGGGAGTCTTTCGAGAGGTCTGTCCACGGACTTTGTACAGGGGCCGAGTAGGATAAGTCACAGGGGGGAGGCCGCGGAAATAGGCCGAAAGGGTACGGATAGGACGTTCCCGTACGGGGGTCGGGCCGCTAGGGGGCGACGCCGAGTGTCCACGGACGGCCGTACACGAAGCGCTAGTTAGGCCGTTCCGTCACCCTCGAGTAAGGGTACTTCCCTAAGGAGCGTAAGTATCAAAGGTGAGTCTGCATCCATAGAAACAGGTACTAGAGGTATATTGTTAATAATTGCTGTCACTTCCGGTATAAGTGTATGTAACACAGTTCGTATATACGGGAAGAAGGAGGCGGGAACCGGCGAACGTTCAACAAAACTTTAATATAAAATAAACACAGAACAAAACGAAAGTAATGCCGGCAGACCCTCGTGGACGTCTGCCGGCCACACAAACATAATAAAACATAAAATAAAGTCCAGGCCTGGTCCTCTCTCGTCCTTCACTGTCGTCGCTCCTCCTTTTATGCCTCCGGAGCTCCTCCGTGAGAGACTCGAGGCCGGCGCGCCTCGCAGGTGATGCTCATTATCACTTGCGTCACCGGCCTCGCGCCGTTCCCTCACGGCTCTCGCCCGCCCTGCTCGTCACATACCCCCATCGCCCCTCGCAGGCCGGGGGGTAGTCCCGAGACTGCGCTCTACTCTCCCCCGGGGCCTGTCTCGGCGGCCGCAGCACCTGGGGGTAAGGACAGACGAGACGAGAGAAAGGAGACGGAAGCAAGGGGAGCGACAGGACGAGAGAGGGGAGAGAGGAAAAAGAGGAAAAAAAAATTCTTGGTCCGGTTCCCAGACACATTGCCGCTCGGTCCTCAGCCAGCCAAGAGGCTTTTCCTCGCGGTGCCATGCGATGGTACTGGACGCTCTGTGGACGGCTCGATCCTCCTCCGCCCCCTGGCGGCCGGCATAACGTAAAGTCCAGGCCTGGTCCTCTCTCGTCCTTCACTGTCATTGCTCCTCCTTTTATGCCTCCGGAGCTCCTCCGTGAGGGACTCGAGGCCGGCGCGCCTCGCAGCTGATGCTCATTATCACTCGCGTCACCGGCCTCGCGCCGTTCCCTCACGGCTCTCGCCCGCCCTGATCGTCACAGTGTACAAAGTACTTCATCAGAGAGGTTGGAGTGTCCTTCTCGCTTCAGCATTGAGTCAAGAAGTCTATGAGCTTGACCAATCATTCGCTCCCATACACCTCCCATATGAGAGGAGTGTGGTGGGTTGAAAACCCATGTGCATCCCTCGTAGTCTTTCATTTGTGGAATTCAAGATCATTGCAAGCCCCAATGAAGTTTGTTCCACAGTCTGAGTGCAGTTGTTTTGCAGGGCCACGGATTGCAAAAAACCTGCGAAGTGCATTAATGCAACTTGAAGAGTCCATAGACAATTAACTCAATGTGAACTGCACCAGTGCTCATGCAGATGAAAAGCACCACCCAGCGTTTACTGTGAGCTTGACCTCCTCTTGTGTGGCGAGCTACCACTGTCTAAGGGCCGAAGACATCTAAACCAGTGTAAGTAAAGGGTGGTGACACACTTAGCTGTTCTGGTGGCAAGTCTGACATTTTTTGCATTTCTAGTTTACCACAAAGTTTTCGACAGGTTACACATGCATGAAGAAAACTGAAGAAAACTGCTAATGCATTTCTTGCCTCCAATAAGCCATAATCCAGCAGCACGAATGGCCCCCTCTGTGAATATACGGCCTTGGTACTCCACACGTTCATTGTAGTGGCGTATAAGTAATGCAGAAACATCATGCTTGCCAGGTTAGATGACTGAATTTTTCTCTGGGTAGCTTAAATCTGCCAGTTTTAATCTGCCTCCAACCCCGAGTAGGCCGTCCTCATCTAAGAAAGGATTCCGTTTTGAGAGTGGAACTTTGCAGTTTATGTTTCCTCCCTTAGAGAGTGTTTCAATTTCTTTTTTGAATGATTCTCTTTGCAAAGAGCAGATTATCACATTCTTGGCTTTTAACATCTCACTTACAGTGTGTGGCTGTGAACACAGGTGCCAACCGCTGCATGTGTTGGATTCATTGGTGGATCTAAAAGAGCAAGCTACATGGATGAGCGATGCAATGGCTCTTTGGCTCTTCTCAAGGTCTACCGCCTTGAGATATGCCACAGCTCCTATGGCTTTTGTTGACGCATCCGAGAAAACACAGATTTCTTTGTGATTTGCTTTTGAAAGAGAGCTGGGTGTGTAGGGACGAGGAATGTGAAGGTGTTGTAAGTCTTTTAATGAATCTCTCCATGAATCCCACTCATCGCATTTCTCTTGTGGCAGTGGTGCATCCCAGTCTGTTCCTTCAATGGATAGCTCTCGGAGTAGAAACCTTCCCTGTATAATGACAGGAGCCACCAGACCGAGAGGATCAAAGAGACTATTGATTATGGATAGGACACCACGGCATGTGAAAGGTTTGTCATTGACTTTGAAGTTAAATGTGTCAGTTGCAGTTTCCTAATTCAGACCAAGGCTGCGTTGTGTAGGTATGGTTGTTTCACTAAGATCAAGGTCTTTGATGTCTTTTGCGTGATCTTCAGGTGGGAATGCTTTTAGTACATGTACACTGTTGGATACAATCTTGCGCATCAGAACACCAATTACATTATTAATGATTATTAAGATCTGGTCCAGTGAGGAGAACTTTATTGAGAGAGATACCTTCATGCTGTGCACTGGAGTCAAATACTACCCTGATCTGATCAGGTTTTTTGGGATGATAGACTCCGAATAGTGGTAAGTACCAGCACTCATTTCCCTTTGGTAGTGGAGCTGCAAGTTCCGCATGGTCACTGTCGAATAGTTTTTGCATGAAGTTTACAAACTGCTCTTTCATATCTGACTTCCGTTCTAGGGTACGTCGCAAGGAATAGAGGTGGCTTAAAGCTTGATCTCTGTTGTTTGGAAGAACTGGCCTTGGAGACTTAAATGGAAGAGGTGCACCCAACTGTTGGAATCATCCTGGAAAACTTCTCTCTCCATAGTCTTTAGAAAGACTTCATCCTCGATAGAGAGTGCAGGCTTACTGTCATTCTCTGTTCTTTCAAATAGAGACTGGCCAAGATTGTCTTTGCTCATGTTCCAGTGGGTTTCAAAGTCCTGAGTTGTATGTAGAGTTGTTAAGTTGCTGGTGATCTTTTCTTTAATGTGAATGTGACTTGTATAAGGAATAAACAGTGAGGGTCTTCCATTTTCTAAGATGTTTGTCCTGAAACTGAAAACACTGGGCTTGTGTACATCTCCTAGGCATACTTCACCAACCAGAACCCATCCAAGGTCTAGATTTTGGCCAAAAGGTGTGTTGTGTGGGACGTTCATTTGTTTTTTCACCATATGTACTCTGAGTATGTCTCGCCCAAGCAGTAGGCGGATTTGGGCTTCAGGGTCCATAGCTGGGATTTCAGATGCAATATGCTTGAGGTGAGGCTGATGGAGAGCAGCTTCAGGTGTTGGAATTTCATCACGGTTGTTGGGTATTTCGTCACATTCAATTAATGTTGGAAGTGCAAGATTAATTCTACCATTTGCTGCTTCAATCCGATAGCCATTTGGGTAACACTTTATATGGTAACACTTTATTTTAAGGGTCCAGAATAATGCATTAGTTAAACATTAATTAATGATTAACTTGTTCACAATTAAGCACTGGTTAAGAATGAACACACTAGTAATTACTGATTAACTTTACATTTTAAGGGTACTGAATTATGCATTAGTTAAGTATAAACAAACTAGTAATTAATGATTTACTTGTTCACAATTATTCAGTAGTTAAGCATGGACACAATAGTAATTAATGATTAACTTAACATATAGTAGGGCATATTAGCCATTATTAAACATTATTAAACATTTGAAAGATACACATTTATGCTATAAATAAACAAAAGTAATGTCACAGAAACGCCAGGCTCCAACATCAGCCAATCACAACGAATACTGATCACTCACACCTGCACGCTATCACCACAGTAATCAGCCTGCACATAAAAGACACTGACACACACTCACTCACTGTCCGGTCTCGTTTGCACATAGGACTCTTCCTGAATGCTTACCATGTTGTGGTTTCTACTTTATGTTAAAAAATCACTTCTTAAATATCTTTAATTCCAGAAGTTTTACTTTATTGCAATAAAGGAGCAGCTAGGAGACCTAGGACAGCCTCAGAGACAGCTGCTGAATTTCTGTCCAGGTCTCCTTATATATTCAGGCACACGCCCTTACACATCCTATAGATATTATTGGAAATGTCCTTTTACAGTCTTCAGCTTGGAATTTTCCATAGTGTATAGCAACCTTTTTTGGAAACACATGTATAGACGTAATGCTATCATGTTCTCAGTACACGCGTGTTCAGAGCCAAGGTTGAGGTAATGGAACAGAGGACCGAGGTGAAGTTCTGGATGAAGGGTCTTGAGGTGGAGGTGACGTGTGGAGACAAATAGGAGGAGGTGGGAGAGGGAGGCAGGGAGGGAACACAGTTTCAGGGCTGGAGACCAGCGGGGAGACAAAAAGTTCAAAGTTTGAAGCTGGAGCGGGCTTGTGACAGGCTGGAGCGGCTGGCTCGGCGGCGGCTGGAGCGGCGGCGGCTGGGACTGGAGCGGAGGGCTCTGCGGCTGAGACTGGAGCGGAGGGCTCGGCGGCTGAGACTGGAGCGGAGGGCTCGGCGGCTGAGACTGGAGATGCTGGCTCGGCGGCTGAGACTGGAGATGCTGGCTCGGCGGCTGAGACTGGAGATGCTGGCTCGGCGGCTGAGACTGGAGATGCTGGCTCTGTCCAGAAGTCTATAAGCCAAGCCGCATCATTAGAGGGCTCAGCTGAGACTGGAGGTGCTGGCTCGGAGAGGGCTGGAGCGGCAGGCTCGGAGAGGGCTGGAGCGGCTTTCTTCCTCCTCCTCCGCTTTCTGGACCCAGCGGAGGAGTGTGGGTCCAGCGTGGGACAGGCAGGGAGTTCACTGGAGGGGTGTGCGGAGGAAGACGGAGGCTGACTAACTGGCCCGGCCAACCGTGTTTCTGGACGGACTGGACGAAACAAACACTCATCCTGAACCTCTTCAACTAGGAATTGGGAGCAATTTAAACAAAATTAAATTGATAGTTTCGCTTAAGGAGAAACGATAATCAGGTTCATCAAAACGGATAGTGTTGTCGTCCAGTCCATCCAGAAACAAGGCGATCAAATTAGCGTCTGGCCAGTCAGTCAAAAAAGCGAGCTCAACGAACTCCTCCACATACCTCTCCAGCGGTTGTTAGAGATTTTAGAGCAGGCTGTGAACAATGTTAGGATATTATAGTCACAAAATTATTCAAGTGTTTTCTTATCTCTAAATATCCTTAAAACTATTTTCACAATAGATTACTTTTGTTTCTGTTATAGAGTATATTTAAGATTTGTTAGTAATCTAATAAATGACAGTAAATTGTTCACACAATATTGTAGTTCACCTTTAAAATTTGAAAGAATCAATTCAGCTGGTTAACCTGTGAGAAGTAACATATTAATATGTTCTTATTAGAACTCCTTAGTATTGCACTGCTGCCACCTGTGAATGAAACCTTAAATATTTCCGTTAGTGTCAACATGTGGTAAATCATCTGCTCGTCTGGGTCATTGTCCTTCTTGATGTAACCTGTAAAATGTTCATGTGGGCTGAGTGTTATCCTGACCCTCTTTGGGGCTGTCTGCTTTAATTATCAACCAATTACACAGTATGGATTTTTATCTTATAATTTGCATTTTTATCATCTCTGAATTATTTGTTTTAAGTTTTATTTTCACTGCATAATTTTCCAAGCATTTGTTAAACACTCAACCCACTTTGATTCAGTTAAAACATTTTTATACTTCTGGTGAAAAATTAGCCCCTTCATGATATGCTGAAAAGAAAGTTAGATGTGGGGTGAACAGAGCAAGTTTGCTTGATCTGTTTTCCCATGTTAACGCTGCGCAAGTGTTTTCTTTTTTCTATTTTTGCCACAACAACTTTCCAGGAACTGACCAGGATACTTGACCCAATTCATCCATGATCTTATTTCCTTTTTACTAGGCATAATTTGCCCTGTGTTACAAATTATATACAGCTGTTTTGGCAAATAATTGATTTGCCTCATTGTCTCTTCAGACACCTTCTCTCGCTCATTCATACCATCATTCACAATCTTGCACACCCCCAATGGCCATCATTCATCTTTTTATTTCTGCCACAGCAGATCCTGATCTAAATGGGGAACATATTCTTTTAGCATTGGAATTCCACATTTCTGTATTTTTAAAAACTACAGGGCATAGACAGTGAAGCATTCCCCATGCAACAATGTCTAAACTTTCTCTAATTCCTTCTAATAACTCTTTTAGAATGATTTGCCAAGGCATATTGCAATTGAGACAGCCAAATACAATTTCTCAAATTGCATTTTATTATTTTCCTACTATAGATTTTATCACATTATTTTTATTGTTGCTCATGAGCTTCTTAAAGAATAAGATTAGAGATCTCTGCATCTTCTTGGATCCATGGCCAATAACATTTCTATCTAATTATCCCAGTGATGACAACAGTATGATTTCATAACAATATTTGGAGCTCTTATTAATATCCTAATAAATTACTTGTAAACAAGATGGAATCACCAGTGAATTTTTTTTTTTTTAATTCAATTGTGCTTTTCCTTTCATTATAATTTGAATGTAACATTTATGTTTTTAATATAACAGCCCTCACTATACCAAATCCAGTACTCATTTTAATTCATTTGTGAGTCAAGCACTCACTACTGTCTTTCAGTGAAGTTCCTCTCTCTATTTTTACACAAGCTGGATTGGTTCCTACTATAAAAGCAGACAGAGAATGTTAGTTTAGCAGAGAATACAAAGAAATGCTATAAGACCAGTGACTTCAAGATAATTTAAATTAATATTTTATACTTAACAAATTTGGAATGGTCTCTAGTGATCATTGAAGGTGCCACACCTGTTCATCAGAAGTCCTTCGGTTCAGTTCGTCAGTCTGTTGGAGCTGTTGGCTGTTGCTCTGCATGTGTCTTCAGCCTATGATGTCACTCAAAGGCATGGTGTTTTGGAGTGGAATGTAGGCTCATATTCTCATGTTTCGCTGTGGATTCTTCTTGCCACCGTTTTGCATCTCAGGACATTCTCTTTGTTCATAGGAAAAGTCATTTCACCTTTTCCTGAATTAAATCAGTCCTTCTTCATGTTGAAGTGTAGAATTGTCCATTCAGGAGGGGAGCTGAAAACTCATCACCCACATTTTTCTTCTCTCTGCAGTCGTGTCTTTGGGGCCCTTTGCCCTCTCTCCATTTGTTGCTTCCATTCGTCACAGCACTGTCACTGAAGTCATCTGAAACTTGAACACTCAGAGATCCGCATGAATCAAATTGAACTTTTGTAAATTCTAATCTAAATAATATCTGAGCAATCAGCTCTTTTTCTAAATTCACTAAATCTTTTATATCAAAAATCTCACTGGTTGAAAACAGCAGTTCCCTCATTCAAGTTTAGTGAGGCAAGTTTTTCATTGCATGGAAAAGCAAAGCTAATTCTTCTTTGCAGTAGGCAAAAATCTATTGGTCATAATCTATCTTTGATTATCTAAGTATACTAAAATTCAACAATTTTTCCTATTATAATTCAAACTTCAGTCCTTTCATTTCTATATTCACATGCAGGGATCAAAATAATCTAATATAGTGAATAAAGTTTTCCTCAACCGTCATCAAGGAAATTCCTTTCATTTTAATTAACAAATCCCATTCACTAAGATAGCTGTAAAATGTCTGACTATTGCAACATTGGTCATCCAATCTTGTTCTCATTCAACACTCTGCACAGTTTATTTTAGTTAGACCTAAATTTTTGCACTAGTATAATTTTTCATACTGTCCTCCTGGAATAACAAGATACAAATTTTTTACATCTGCAGATAGATGACATAATATTTTAAGCACATGCACACTTATTATTTATTCATTGTTATTCAGTTATTTATTTATTTGTTTATTAAATATACATATATTATTATTTTATTTATTTTTACTATACTATTCTTTTAAGTTAATATCTTGAAATAATTTCATAATATTTTATCATTCAAACAAGTTCCTATAGGGCTCATTCTCTCAGTCACTCTTCTCAAGTGACCAGGGAGGGGGTCACTATTTTTAACCACAAGCACGGTCAAGACACCAGATCCCACATAGCTGCACACACACAGACAGACTTTTCTGAGACACACACACATACAGACAAACACAGATACACAGAGTCACACATACACACTGAGGCCTCTAACACTGTAACTGTCACTCCCTATTTTGAATTTCTAAGTCTGTATGCCATTAATATAAATACAAATAAATAAAAATGAATAAAAACCATTATCTATTCATGCAGTCCTTTGCTGATCAACAACAAAGCAGTATCCATAGATAATCCTAGTCCCAACCATGCAGACCTCTGTCGTCACAGAGCGGTATCTTGAGCTAGACCAAGAAAAAACTTTAACCATATTCGTCCGATTTACGGAGAATACAAAATAATTAAACCCATATCCTTCTATTTATTTAGAATGATACAAAATAATTAAACCCATATCTTTCTATTTATTTAGAACGATACAAAGAAATTAAACCCATATTCTTAAAGAATACAAAGAAATACGTTAGACCATATTCTTCTGTTTTTTGTTTTTTTCAGACAGAATACAAAATAATTAAACCCATATCTTTCTATTTATTTAGAACGATACAAAGAAAATAAACCCATATTCTTAAAGAATACAAAGAAACATTTTTAAACCCGTTCACCCGAGCAGACCGTTTATCGTACTTTTGTTCGATATAACGCGGTAACCGTGACATTTTTTTCCATCTGTGTGCATGCATTAACACAGATCCACTGATTTTACCACCAGTGACTTCCCAGGCCTATCACACTTCATGCAATTATTCTGAATTAAAGATATTTTTCTCTTAGTTCTTTGAATTTGGTGAAGCTTTCAGTAACTTACCACACTGAGCATCTCTGATGACCAACACAAGTATTTAAATAAGCATAAAACTGCTTACCTGTGGCCACTTTGTCCTATGTTGGTCAATCAGCGAAGCTCTGCTCTGTGGTTTTCTTTAGCTTCAAACCATGTCCCATCTGGGGTGCCAAATGTTGTGGTTTCTACTTTATGTTAAAAAATCACTTCTTAAATATCTTTAATTCCAGAAGTTTTACTTTATTGCAATAAAGGAGCAGCTAGGAGACCTAGGACAGCCTCAGAGACAGCTGCTGAATTTCTGTCCAGGTCTCCTTATATATTCAGGCACACGCCCTTACACATCCTATAGATATTATTGGAAATGTCCTTTTACAGTCTTCAGCTTGGAATTTTCCATAGTGTATAGCAACCTTTTTTTGGAAACACATGTATAGACGTAATGCTATCATGTTCTCAGTACACACGTGTTCAGCCCTACACACATGTGAGTTTATGATTTTAATGGTAGAATAAAGCACATCATATTTACTATAATATACTAACTTTTCACCATAAAAATACTTCTTCAACCTCAAGGACTCCAGTTGATACTTACCTGTCTCCTGTGCTTCCCGATTTCCTCGTGTGTCTCCATCGTGTGTGTGAGTGTGTCCAGTCTCCCAGCTCTCCATTTCTCCAGCGATCTTCCACGGATAACCACCTGCAATTCACAAAGGACAGTATCATTACTCATTCATCACTCCGACACTTAAACTACGTCTGCTTGACTCACCTGTGTTCAACGATATCTCTGCTTGTGTCAAATAAATACCTTAACTGTGATCTTCTGTCTCTGAGCCATCTGTATTGTAACAAGTAACCTAGTAATTAATGATTAACTGAATGTACAGTAAACGCCTTTTAGTCATTATCTACAACTTAACAAACCATATATTATTTTTGTGTAGTGATGTAATTATATTTCTGTGCCATTCTATTAAGTTAACCAAACAATAAACTAGTAATTATGCTTAATTACTGATGGCTTTGCAGTTATAAATTGCTAAAATAGTATAATAAAGGCAATTTGACCCCCTATTCTAAAGTGAAAGCTAAATCCTCATTAATTATGGCACTTAATGAGTGATATTTAAGTTTATTGAGCAGAATAAGCCAATAATTAAGGCAAGGCAATTTTATTTGTATAGCACATTTCATACACAATGGTAATTCAAAGTGCTTTACATAAAGAAGAAGAATAAAAATAGAACATAAGGAATAGAAATAACAGTAAAAACAGAATTTTGCTATCTGCATGGAAGAGCTAGGAAGTCTTAGGGAGTTTTTTGTTGTTTTTGTTGTCCGTCAGAGTGGATCTAAACGGATCTATCCATCAGAGCGGATCTGAATGGATGTTCTTACATTTCACACACACACCGCTCTCACACAAACACAACATCCCCAAATCGCAGTTCTTCAACTCATTCCCTTACGACCTTAAGTCTTATGACCACTCAACGTTAAGTTACATTCTATCCTCCTTCCCTACATGCCAATTCTTTCTGCTTTCACCTTCTTTTCCTTCTGTCTGCTTCTTCTAGATTTCACTTTCTTCCTAATTCTCCCAGCTCTTTCAACCAGACAGCAATATTTAAAATGCATTAAAAGTCAGAATAACAAGATGATACATAAAAGATATAAAATACATTAAAAATGAAATAAAAACAGGAAAAGGAATTAAGAGAATAAAAAAAGATAATATGTATAAAATAAAGTGCAAACAGTTCGGACATAGCACAGTGCTCAATCGGCAAATGCATAGATAAAAAGATGTGTTTTGAGTCTGGATTTGAATGTGGCTACTGTTGGAGCACACCTGATCTCTTCTGGAAGCTGGTTCCAGCTGTGGCTGGCGTAACAGCTAAAAGCAGACTGTCCTTGCTTTGAGTGAACCCTTGGTATTTCTAAATGACTTGATCCTGATGATCTGAGTGATCTGTTAGGTTTATATTCTATGAGCATATCTGCAATGTATTAAGGTCCTAGGCCATTGAGTGATTTATAAACAAGTAACAGTACTTTGAAATCAATTCTAAATACAACTGGAAGCCAGTGCAAGGACCTGAGGACAGGTGTGATGTGTTCATGTTTTCTGGTTCTGCTCAGAATCCTGGCAGCAGCGTTCTGTACGAGGTGCAGCTGTCTTATGGTCTTTTTGGGAAGACCAGTGAGGAGCCCATTGCAATAATCCACCCTGCTGGTGATGAAAGCATGAACAAGTTTCTCTAAGTCTTGACTGGAGACAAAGCATCTAATTCTTGCAATATTTTTGAGATGATAATATGCTGATTTAGTTATTGTCTTTACATGGCTACTGAAACTCAGGTCTGACTCCAAAATCACACCAAGATTCCTGACTTGATTTTTAGTTGTTTGACCCCTAGAGTGAAGGTACATGTTCACTTTGAGAACTTCATCTTTGTTTCCAAACGCAATGACTTCAGTTTTGTCTTTGTCTCTGTGCTGTGATGCGGTCGGAAACCAGATTGAAAGTTGTCAAAGTATCCATTCAAGCTTAAGAACTTGTTCAGCTGATTGAAAACAACTTTTTCAATGATCTTGCCTATGAAAGGGAGATTTGAGATTGGTCTGTAGTTGCTCAATATGGTGTTATCCAGATTGCTCTTTTTCAGGAGGGGCTTAATAACTGCAGTTTTCAGGGATTTTGGAAAAGTCCCGGAGAGAAGTGAGGCGTTTACCACTTCTAGGAGATCTGCTTCTAAACAGTTAAACACGCTTTTGAAAAAAGATGTGGGAAGCGTGTCAAGGGCGCAGATTGATGTTTTAAGGTGCTGTACTGTTTCTTCCAAAATTTTACCATCAATTGCTTCGAAAACAGACATAATAGCTGCTTTCTGAGGTAGTGATCTGTTCTGTTTTACCCCAGTGCAGCTCAAGGATGTGCTGATCGCCTTTCTGATATTATTAATTTTCTCAGAGAAGAAGGAAGCAAACTCACAACATTTGCTGTCTGAGAGCATTTCACTAGGAATCTGACTTGGGGGGTTTGTTAGTCTCTCTACAGTAGCAAAAAGAGTGCGGGTGTTGTTTAAGTTTCTGTTTATAATATTTGAGAAGAAGGTCTGTCTAGCTTTGTCTAATTCCACATTGAAAGCATGAAGAATATCTTTATAGATGTTCTAATGGATTTCAAGTTTTGTCTTTCGCCACATGCGCTCAGCTTTTCTGCATTGTCTTTTCATATTTTGCACTGCTGTTGAATTTCTCCACGGTGCTTTTCGTCTGCCACTCTTTTTCCTGACTTTCACAGGAGCAATGTTATCAATAACATTCTGTACTTTTGAGTTAAAAGAATCAAGGAGAAAATCAACAGAGTCTGCAGATATGCTTGGTGTTAAAGATATAGCCTTCATGAACAGTGCACTAGTATTCTCATTTAAGCATCGCTTTTTGACCGAGATAGATCTAGCTTCAACAGTCGGAGAGATCAATAAATCAAAGAAAATACAGAAATGATCAGATGGCGCTACATCCTTAATGACAATGGATGAAATGTTTAGACCCTTACTAATAATTAAATCTAGAGTGTGTCCACGATTGTGTGTAGGTCCATGTACATGTTGAGTCAGATCAAAAGTATTCAAAACAGTTATGATTTCTTTTGCCATATTGGATTCTGCATTTTCTATGTGGATGTTAAAGTCCCCAGTAATAGCAAAACAGTCAAACTCAGAGGAAATTGCTGATAACAGTTCTGTAAAGTCCTCCACAAAGGCTGGAGAGTATTTTGGAGGCCTGTAGATAACTATAAGTAGAATGTGAGGAGCACCTTTTAACACAATACCCAAGTATTCGAAAGACAAGTAATCACCAAATGACACTTGCTTGCATTGATAGACATCTTTAAATAGAGCAGCAACACCTCCACCTCTCCTAACAGCTCTGCAGACACTCATAAAAGTAAAGTTAGGAGGGGCTGTTTCATTCAGGATTGTTGCACTGCAGCTGTTTTCAAGCCATGTTTCATTTAGAAGCATAAAATCTAGGTTGTTTGTGGTTATTAAGTCATTGACTAGAAGTGATTTATTTTTAAGTGAGCGGATGTTTAAAAGTGCTAACTTAACAGTCTTACTTTCTGTCTCTACAGTAATCTTGGTTTGACGTGTAATAGGTAGCAGATTAAATGGGTTTGCCAAACGGTTTGAGAAGGCCTTAGGCTTTCTATAACATAATAAAACAGAAATAGAGAAAGCTACAGGCACACTGGGTTCCCGCTTGTTCTGTAAACATTTGATAAAGTCACTGTTATCATAGCGGGGACCCGACACACATCACTGAGAGCTGTTATCGTTTTTTTTTTTGGTTTACCTAGAACAGATGGAGGAGGGTGAAGGCCCCGGCGTTGCGGCAGGGGCCGAAGAACTCTCGCAGGAGGAGGGGGAGGGCGAGCTGTACCCACACGCTTTGGTGGTTTCGGGGCTTGACGCTTTTTTGTTGATATCTGGGGGCTCGCAAAAGAGTGGGAGAGTTTGGTTCCAGCATACACCAGTTTCTCCATTTTCTCTGAGAAGCACAGAAGAGGAGATGCTGGAGAGAGGGATAACGTGTCTGGTGAGAGGGGCTGTTGCTCTGGTGTTTCCGGAGGCTGTAATATGTTGTCCTGGCTTCCCTGGCTGTTTTCCCGAAAGTCGTCCTTGGGTGCTGAATCTTGGAGCAGTTCTAACACGTCACTGTCTCTCGGTGAGCTCTGTGGGCAGGACTCAGTCAGGATTGTGTCCGTGAGCAGTGGTTGTTGTGGCTGCGTGGTGTTATCATTGACCTTGTGGGATGTGTCAACCGCATGTCCATTCAGGTGCTGAAATTATGTCCTGTGGTCAGTTGTACTCTGTCCAGGTGTGTTTGTGCCATTCAGGTTGAGTGGATTTGCACACACTGCTGAAGGATGATGGAGGCAGAAGTAGATATTGTCCTTTAGCACTCTTGAGCCCAGTTTGTTTGGGTGCAGGCCATCATGAGTGAACAGTTGTCTTTGACTCCAGAACAGATTGAAGTTGTCGATGAAATTCAGTCCTTTTAAGTTGCAGTTTTTTTGCAGCCATGTGTTAAGTCCAAGCAACCGTGTAAATCTATTTGTTCCTCTTGCTGGGAGTGGTCCACTGATGAATGACTGAACTTTTAGTCTTTTAAGCATTTCAAAAAGTTCATTGAAATCCCTCTTAAGGAGTTCTGACTGCTCCCTCTGAATATCATTCTTCCCCACATGAATGATTAGTCGATTTGCAGTCTTATATTTCATCAGAATGCTCTTAAGTTCCCTGTTTACATCAGAAACTGTTGCTTGTGGAAGGCACTGCATTAATATGTGATACTCGAGACAATCTGATGTCTCGAGTGCCTTTGGGTCTCGCTCCCTGTGTGTGCCATCGATTAATATGTTGATCAATTTCGGCACTCAGTACGGTCTGTTTAGGGGCATTAGATTCATGGGACTCACCGACTGTGTGCTGAGGACGTCCATGACGAAGCTCTGTTGTGTGTTCCTTCTGGTTTGGTAGTCCCGCAAGTAGCTTTGTTTCAAGAATTGCAATCCTTTGTAGAAGTCTGTGGCAGTTTGCGCAGCAGGTAGATTCTTTAACCAAAGGAGGCATATTATTCCTTTTGGATGTAGGCAGCTGTGTTTTCCCTTCTCCGGAATGTAAGCTGATGGCTGCCGTCAGTGGGAGGTTGGTTGGATAAAAATTCCCCTTTTTTGTAGCAATTCTTCAGGTTAAAAAGTTTGTTGGTGCCAAGATTTGTCGCTTGAGCACTGTGCTGATTTGCTGTAGTTAAAATTAGGAGATAAAATATAAAACCAATAGAGCAAAGCGCAGAGCTGTAAGCAAGAGCGTCCGAACAGTAGCGAAGCAGGAAGCAAAGTGAAAGCTAAATCCTCATTAATTATGGCGCTTATTGAGTGATATTCAAGTTTACTGTCAAGAATAAGTCAATAATTAAGGCAAAACGGCCTTTACTAAGACAATTTGACCTCATATTGGTATAATCCCATAAGTTATATCCTAAATTAAGGCACTTATTGAATGGTCTCATTGTTATATAAGTATTAATACACAATTTTTGCAGACACAAAACAGACTTTTTTTGTACGTTTGGATAAATGGTGAAAGATACAACATGGACGTATTGACAACATTTAAACGTAAGCATATTACGCTTTTACAGCAGAAATACTTAAAATATTTACGAATCTTTTATATCATAACGATATCTGTATAGTGTCCCTTTTACCGTTTTATAGATAAATGTTTATAGATAAACCCAAACATAACCATTTTATAGAGAATATAAAATGAATGTAATGGACATTAATATTTAGGAAAATGACAATTTTAGTAACACTATAGCATTAGAAGGATGTTTTGAGCCACTAAATCCACTCAAACCTCTAAACCTACCCATAACTATTCCTTAAAAATATGTAGTTATAAAGAAAAACATAGACAGAAAAGTGTAACTTAATCACAATAATTTCTTTATTAAGAAAATGTCAAAAGCGATACCAATAGTAGTCCGAATGACGATGTGTTGCAGTCACAGTCCTCTCTGGTGATATATAATAGTTTTGTATCAGCTACAGAGCAGAATTTAAGTTATTAATCCACGAAAATGGCATTCCTCTTCACTTCACTTCATGGCATGTCACAAAATGTGACGAAGCAGGCGGGAGCCAATATCTGTGTCTCATTTAATTTAATTTCGAAGGCTGCATCCTTAAGAGGACGAATCCTGTGAAGGATGCGGTATATGGAGTGTCCTTAGCCAGAATTAAATGAGATGTCCTTCGTGTTTTATTTTGGTTAATGCTTGAGGAGCTGGCTTATGTACAACAGATATCTGTTACAGAGACAAAGGAGGATGATATTAAGAAGAACAAAGTTTAAAACAAAAACAAGCATGAAACTACTTACATCTAAACACATCGCTTATATGTACATTTGCTGACGCCGCCATTTATTTTTATTTTTTTTCAAATAAATGATGGTTGTTAACAGCGACACAAAGAATTGTGGGCTATCTGCAGCAGCAAAGGATACACCTCATGCATTCTCCGAATTCCTGTGAAAGAAAGACGCATTTGAAGGTCGCGTTCGGAGTGTCCTTTTCTGAAACGATACAGCCTCAATGACGTATGCAACCTTCGAATGCGACCTCCGGAGGATGCAGCCTTCAAAATGAAACACAGCTAATGAGCACTGACATCACTGCCGTAAAACGTGTCGTGTCAAGCTTTTTGAGGCGGCAATTTTTGAATTCATAACGATCGCTGGATTTGTTTACGGTTGCTGTTAAGGATGGAGATGAAGATCGGTGGATAAAGAATTCAATTTGGATCCGTTCCTCGCAGTCGTATGGATTATAAAGATGTGGATTAAAGCGGATTAAATTGACGTCTTTTGTGAATTTATGTTGCGTTTTGGTGTATTTTCTATTCCTGTGTCTGATAAAATGCCTTTTGTGTCCCACGGCGAACAAAATAAGTATTACATGATGGTTAGATGATTACAGAAATGTTATTAATTTTAAGGTTTTAAAGTGTAGTTTTGTTTAACGTAATTCTTTGAAACGAGTTTGCAGTGAAAGTCACGAACAGAGCAAAATGTTTTTACATTTAATCATTTTTAGTGCTGTCAATATTGTACGTTTCAGTGTATGAAAATGTAAGAAAATATATGTGTTGTAGAACCACACTTTGCGTAAAAATACATTCTCGTGCGATCACGTTGCAGAATAACTAGAATAAGGGATCAAATTGCCTTTATTAGTACTGTATTAATGGCAGTTTAGCCATAATTATTGGCATATTCAGAAATCAGAATCAGAATCAGAAAGAGCTTTATTGCCAGGTATGTTGTTTACACATACTAGGAATTTGTTTTAGTGACAGAAGCTCCACAGTGCAACAGAGTGACAGCGACAAGACAAGACACATAATAAAAATAATAAAATAATAATATACAAATTTACAAGATAGACAAAGTGCAAAAAAAAGCAAAAAACAATATATAATATAGACAATTGTATGTACAGTTATGTGTGCAAATTTGAAATATAAGTAAGTGTTTTAAGTAAATAATGTGTAATAGTGTTGTGTGTTCCGTGTTTGTCAAGTGTTCATGAGATGGATTGCCTGAGGGAAGAAACTGTTCCTGTGTCTGGTCGTTCTGGTGCTCAGGGCTCTGTAGCGTCGACCAGATGGCAACAGTTCAAAGAGGGAGTGTGCTGGATGTGAGGGGTCCAGAGTGATCTTCTTTGCCCTTTTTCTCACTCTGGATAAGTACAGTTCTTGGAGAGTGGGGAGGGTTGTGCCAATGATTCGCTCAGCAGACCGGACTACCCTCTGTAGTCTTCTGAGGTCAGATTTGGTAGCTGAGCTGAACCAGACGGTAATTGAAGTGCAGAGGATGGATTCAATGATGGCAGAGTAGAACTGTTTCAGCAGCTCCTGTGGCAGGTTGAACTTCCTCAGCTGGCGAAGGAAGTACAACCTCTGCTGGGCCTTTTTCACAGTGGAGTCAATGTGAATGTCCCACTTCAGGTCCTGTGAGATGGTGGTGCCCAGGAACCTGAATGACTCCACTGCAGTCACAGTGCTGTTCATGATGGTGAGTGGGGGGAGAGCAGGGGGGTTTCTCCTGAAGTCCACGATCATCTCCACTGTCTTGAGCGTGTTGAGCTCCAGGTTGTTAAGACTGCACCAGACAGCCAGCTGTTCAACCTCCAGTCTGTAAGCAGACTCGTCTCCGTCCCGGATGAGGCCGATGACTGTGGTGTCGTCCGCAAACTTCAGGAGCTTGACAGAGGGGTCTTTAGAGGTGCAGTCGTTGGTGTAGAGGGAGAAGAGCAGTGGGGAGAGGACACAGCCCTGAGGGGCGCCGGTGCTGATGGTGCGGGTGCTGGATGAGAATTTTCCCAGCCTCACTAGCTGCTGCCTGTCTGTCAGGAAGCTGGTGATCCACTGACAGACAGAGGTGGGCACGGAGAGCTGAGTTAGTTTGGGCTGGAGGAGTGATGGGATGATGGTGTTAAAAGCAGAGCTGAAGTCCACAAACAGGATCCTCACATAAGTCCCTGGTCTGTCCAGATGCTGGAGAACATAATGCAGTCCCATATTGACTGCATCATCCACAGACCTGTTTGCTCGGTAAGCAAACTGCAGGGGGTCCAGTAAGGGTCCAGTGATGTCCTTCAGATAAGCCAGAACCAGTCTTTCAAATGACTTCATGGCCACAGACGTTAGAGCCACAGGTCTGTAGTCATTAAGACCAGTAATTTTGGGTTTCTTTGGGACGGGGATGATGGTGGAGCGTTTGAAGCATGAGGGGACTTCGCACAGCTCCAGTGACCTGTTGAAGATCTGTGTGAAGATGGGGGCCAGCTGGTCAGCGCAGGTTTTCAGACAGGCTGGTGAAACGCTGTCTGGGCCTGGTGCCTTTCTTCTCTTGTTCTTTCTGAAGACCTGGCGCACATCATCTTCACTGAACTGAATTGTAGGTGTGGGGGAGAGGGGGGTTGTTGGAGGTGTGAATGGTGATGATGATGATGATGATGATGATGATGATGATGATGATGATGATGATGATGATGATGATGATGATGATGATGATGATGATGATGATGATGATGATGATGATGATGATGATGATGATGATGATGATGATGATGATGATGATGATGATGATGATGATGATGATGATGATGATGATGATGATGATGATGATGATGATGATGATGATGATGATGATGATGATGATGATGATGATGATGATGATGATGATGATGATGATGATGATGATGATGATGATGATGATGATGATGATGATGATGATGATGATGATGATGATGATGATGATGATGATGATGATGATGATGATGATGATGATGATGATGATGATGATGATGATGATGATGATGATGATGATGATGATGATGATGATGATGATGATGATGATGATGATGATGATGATGATGATGATGATGATGATGATGATGATGATGATGATGATGATGATGATGATGATGATGATGATGATGATGATGATGATGATGATGATGATGGTGATGATGATGATGATGATGATGATGATGATGATGATGATGATGATGATGATGATGATGATGATGATGGTGATGATGATTTCTCAAACCTGCAATAAAACTCGTTCAGATCGTCTGCCAGGTGTTGATTTGCCACAGAGCTGGGGGATGGTGTCTTGTAATTGGTGATGTCTTTTAGACCTTTCCACACTGAAGCTGTGTCATTAGAAGAGAACTGATTCCGAAGTTTATCAGAATAATTCCTCTTTGCCACTCTAATCTCCTTTTCCAGTGTGTATTTGGCCTGTTTGTACAAGACTCTGTCCCCTTTTCTGCGAGCATCTTCTTTGGCCTGACGGAGCTGGCTGAGTTTTGCAGTGAACCAGGGTTTGTCATTGTTGTAAGTGAAATGAGTCTTTGTAGGAATGCACAAATCCTCACAGAAACTGATATATGATGTAACAGTCTCTGTGAGCTCGTCCAGATCGCTGGCAGCAGCTTCAAAAACACTCCAATCAGTCCATTCGAAACAGGATTGTAAAGCCTGCTCTGTTTCGGTGGTCCATCTCTTTACAGTCTTTGCTACAGGTTTAGCTGATTTTAGTTTCTGTCTGTAGGTCGGTATGAGATGAACTAGACAGTGATCAGAGAGCCCCAAAGCTGCCCGTGGGACAGAGTGATATGCATCCCTTATTGCTGTGTAACAGTGATCCAGTGTATTACTGTCTCTGGTGGGACAAGTAACATGCTGTCTGTATTTTGGAAGTTCACGTGAGAGAACCGCTTTATTAAAGTCCCCGAGAATGATTAGAACAGAGTCCAGGTGTTGTTGCTCGTTCTCTGTGATCATATCAGCGAGTAACTGTAAAGCCGAGCTCACGTGCGCTTGCGGAGGAATGTAGACGCTCACCAGAATGAACGAGCAAAACTCCTGCGGCGAATAGAACGGTTTGCAGTTAATGAAGAGTGTTTCAAGATCTGGACAGCACATCTTCTTTAACACAGTTACATCTGAACACCACCTTTCGTTGATGTAAAAGCACGTCCCGCCGCCGCGTGATTTCCCCGTTGATTCTGTGTCGCGATCGGATCTAAACAGCTGAAAGCCCGGCAGACTTAACACGCTGTCCGGAATGGCGTCGTTCAGCCAGGTTTCCGTGAAGCACAGAGCAGCCGAGTTCGAAAAATCCTTATTTGTCCGGGAGTTCGTCCGTTTTGTTGGGCAGAGAGCGGAGATTCGCCAGATGGATGCTGGGGAGCGGCGTTCTTAATCCGCGCTGTCTGAGCTTCACGAGAGCGCCGGCGCGCTTCCCCCTTCTGCGCACCCTGAAGCGTCTTAACAGCGCTGCCGCTCCGCCGACTACAACATTCAACAAAACGTCTGAATAATCGAAATCCGGTAAAAGATTTTGTGGTGTGTACTGCCGAATGTTCAGCAGTTCATCTCTGGTAAAACTGATCGTGTTTGAAAAACAAAAAACAGGAAAAACTAACAAAAACAGAACAAACACTGAAGAGCTAAGCACTGAGGCTGCCATGCGCGGCGCCATCTTGCGAAAAAGGATCTGGTCAAAACTTGAATATCACTCAATAAATGCCATAATTAATGAGGATTTAGCTTTCACTTTAGAATGAGGGGGTCAAATTGCCTTTATTAGTACTGTTTTATGGCAGTTTAGCCTTAATTATTGGCTTATTCTGCTCAATAAACTTGAATATCTCTCAATCAGTGCCATAATTAATGTGGATATACTTTTCACTTTGGGGGTCAAATTGTCTTTATTATACTATTTTAGTAATTTATAACTGAAAACCATCAGTAATTAAACATAACTACTAGCTTACTTTTTGGTTAACTTAATAGAATGGCACATAAATATAATTACATCACTACACAAAAATTTATATATGGCTTATTAAGTTGTAGATAATGACTATAAGGCGTTTACTGTACATTCAGTTAATCATTAATTACTAGGTTATTTTTTGTTTATAGCATAAATGTGTATCTTTCAAATGTTTAATAATTTGTAAATAATGGCTAATATGCCCTACTATATGTTAAGTTAATCATTAACTACTCTTGTGTCCATACTTAACTAATGAATAATTGTGAACAAGTAAATCAGTTATTACTAGTTTATTTGTGCTCAACTAATGCATAATTCAGGACCCTTAAAATGTAAAGTTAATCGTGAATAACTAGAGTGTTCATTCTTAACCAATGCTTAATTGTGAACAAGTTAATCATTAATTAATGCTTAACTAATGCATTATTCTGGACCCTTAAAATAAAGTGTTACTGATTGTAATATTAATTTTAATGTAGCTACATCAAGTTAATCTGATTAACTGATTCACCTATTCATAATTAATCATAGTTAATAATCAAAATGAGTTATGAATAATTATTAATATTTCCCCTTTGAGTTAATTCGCTACAATAGCTTAGTCGGTATGGGCTAACATACATGTTGATTTTGATTATTTAACAAGTTTGGACAGTTATTAAATGGAATTTTTCGTCAGGGACACTACAATGCACTGTTTGATGCGATACTGTAGTAGACAGTTGCATGGTTATAATTTTCTCTCTAATATTATCAAACTTGCAAGTAAAGAAGTTCATAAAGTCATTACTACTTTGCTGTTTGGAAACCTCAGAAGCTTTATGTATCGTTAATTTAGCCACTGTATCAAATAGGTCAAATAGGAACCTAGGGTTGTGTTTGTTTTCTTCTAAGAGAGTTGAAAAATGAGCAGATCTAGCAGTTTTTAAGGCCTTTCTGTATGCAAAAAATCTCTAATTTTGTTTTCTTCCGCTGAGCTCCATTTTTCTGGCTGCTCTCTTAAGGGCCCGAATGTGCTCGTTGTACCATGGTGTTGGACTATTTTCCTTAATCTTCTTTCAGTGCAAAGGAGCAACTGTGTCTAATGTGCTGGAGAAAAGAGAGTCAATAGTTTCTGTTGCAACATCGGGTTCTTCTAAGCCATCTGGTATGCTAAGGAGATGAAACTGATCAGAAAGATTATTTATAAAGCAATCTTTAGTGGTAGAAGTGATAGTTCTACCATATTTGTAACAGGGAGGTGGTTTTGCAGCCTTGGCTAAATGTAGTATACATGAGACTAGATAATAATGATCTTAGTGCTGCATTCGACTCTATCGACCTGTCACGGTTCATGGATTCACTTGTGGTTGTTGTGGGTTTATGTGTGTGAGTGAATGATTATGTGGGCATCACCCAATATGGTCTGATTGTGATCTGTTGCCAGCCATGTCTTGTTAGAGTTGTTATATATTGTGAGTGTCTTCATGTGGTCTTTGTCAGTTCGTTGCAGGCTGTCCTGGTGTCGTGCTCTCTGTTTGTCTCTCCCTGGTTCTCGGATCTCTGGACTGTCGTCGTGTGCCCTGCTTTCTGGGCTGGATTATCCTGGTTCTCTGATGCCCATTGCAGCCCTGCGCCACCCGGCTCGTTGCCACTCAGCACGACACCGTCTCTGCACGCCACAGTCTCTGCACCGACTGTCCATTTGGAGTAAAGTTATTGTACAGCGTATTTTGTCAATAAATGTTTTAATACTTGCACTTGGATCCTCTGTCTGTGTTCATTTCCTGACACGACCACAACATACTTTTAAACAGACTCAAAAATTACTTTGGCATGAACAGAAATGCATTGGCATGGTTCAAATCATACTTATCTGACCGTTATCAGTTTGTAGTAGTAAACAAAGAGATGTTATATCGATCACAAGTTCAATATGGAGTACCGCAAGGCTCAGTACTAGGACCATTGCTTTTCACTCTGTACATGCTATTCTTGGGAGATATCATTAGAAAGCAGGCGTTAGTTTTCACTGTTACGATGATGATGATACTCAGCTCTATATTTCTTCGCGCCCTGACGAAACTTAATAATTCACATTATTAAGTACATAGCTGATATAAAAAATTGGATGACCAGTAATTTCCTACTACTAAATTCAGAAAAAACACAGATTCTAATTATTGGACCAAAACTTTTGCACGTAATAACCTAGAATACTGTCTAACACTTGATGGCTGCTCTGTTAAGTCTTCGTCGTCAGTTAGGAACCTGGGTGTGCTCTTTGATACCAATCATTTGAAAGCCACATTTCTAGCATTTGTAAAACCGCGTTCTCCCATCTTAAAAATATACCTAAACTATGACATATGCTCTGAATGACAAATGTGGAACAGTTAGTTCATGCGTTCATGACCTCAAGGCTAGATTACTGTAATGGTCTACTGCAGGGGTATTCAACTAAAATTTAAAGAGGTCCAGTTAGACAAAAATTTCCTGAAGCAAAGGTCTGTAACTATTTAGTTTGATATATATTTAAGTAGTCTAGTAGTTGTATCAACATCTGCATGTAATCAATACCTGACTGTCAAATCAAATAAATTCAGTACAATTCAAAACCTTTTTGACAATATTTGTCAATTAACATCGAACTGAACATATATGTATGACTGTGGATATGTAAAATGTTCTCTCATTAACTAAATAAAAGTAGGGCTACATTTAAAAATAAGATAATAAATCAAATGTGAAAGTTCTGCATGTTCAAATAAAGTGTTTAACTTCAGAAAAATAAAATAAAGGGAGGAAAAGCTTGAATTTCCCCTTTTCTGTTTCACATTCACTATTTTCACTGTCCACTTTTCTTATTTTGGAGAGCATAATTTGTTCCTTATTTTTCTCTCCCTTTCTGTGTCTCGTATTTTTCTCAACTTTCTCCATGTCACTCGTCAGTTTCTCACTTAAGTAAAGTTGGCTGCATATTCACAGATTTGAATTTCCCGGATCAATAACCCGTGAGCTAAATGTGGTTACTACACAAATAACAAAATAACAGTGTAAGACTTGATTTTCCTGCTAAGACAAAAACTGAGTTCAAGCGCCCTGCAATAAAGCAATAAAACTCATCTGGAGAGAAGATCTCAAAGAAATAGCATAGGATAATGCCTTGCCCTAAACTCTCCTCACACATCTACAGTATGCATTCCCCCCCCGCCCAAACACACACACACACACACACACACACACACAATTTCCCCTGACTCTAGTCACTGTAAGTTATGCCAAGAAGGCATATTCTATGTATAATGTATCTTGTGTATCTATTGCTTTTTCATTTCATGTTTGATATCATTTTAAATGTCTCAGTGCAATTGGTAAAATGGTCTCAATTTCACAGCAGTCACTGGTATTAAGATTGAAAACTTCTGTCCTCCTTTTGGGTGGTGTCTCTTCAAGATATCTGAAAACCCACTCCTCTCCCCCCAAAACAGGTGTTGGTGTAGTAAATATTTACAATCTTTTTGTTCTGGTCTGAGTATTTAAGGGAAAGTTCAAAGCAGCCATGTGGGATCTTCTGTAGCCAGAAACCCCCATGCAGAGATGGGTGAATGTCTGAAAACACTCACACATCACTGTATGTATATGCATTTCTTAAGGCCCCAGTATACTTCAAACAAAGTTCTTTTTCATTCTTCGTTTAGGGGTAAAACGAAGTTAGAAATGCGTGACCAGCGATGTACTGTAAACGAACATCTGACACCGCCCACACTGATGAGAGCAAAGGTTACATGAATATGTAAAATATGTGCCGTGCACTTTCTTCAAAGTAACAAAATAAACACAACAAAAATGAGAAAACTGCAAGCATTTATTATAGAAAGCATAAGAAAAGAATCTGATCATAACAACATGGGTATGTTAGCACGAGCTCTGCAAATTAACACTCCAGTCACGTCTTCATATAGCACTTTATTCAGTAGATTGCTTAAAATCAAGTAGCTTTACAGTATCAAACAAGAAAAACAGTTTTACAAGCACAACTTCATTTTGTACTATAAAGCGGCTATCCAGTGTGTTCATGTTTTCACTCACGGAGATCTTACCTCAATGAACTCTACAGATCAAATGAATCAGAGTCGCGTCCCACGCGAGTGAAGGCGGAGCCTCGGCGCATGCCTCCTGTTACGTTATCGTCACGGACCAATGGTAGGACGAAGGTGTTTTGCAGCTGGAGCGAACTTTTCCTGAAAATTCGCTTTGGCAAGCCGTTTCGAACTTCCAAAAAGAACACAAAACGAAATTCGTTTTGGCCTGATTTTGTTCGAAATGACGTCACATCAGTTCGTTCTTCGATTTCGTTTGAATTATATTGGGGCCTTTACTATTAGAGTCATCTTTGAGCAATTAATGTTATGCATTTATTATTTCGTAATTGGCTTCTAATTGTCTAAAATTGTCTAACTATGTAATTGGCATGATACATTTTTACCTGACAAATAAAATGTTATATTTGATTTACTCTGGATTCTTCTGAAATCATTATAACCAGTAGATTATTGGAGTCCATATTTCCACAAATCTGCGTCAGGATAGGTTCAAACTAAAGGCTCAGTGAAAGGAGCATGCTGCACATCATGTGAGACCTTCTGATTTTTGTCTATCAACTGACTTAGCAAGTTGCAGTATCGTGACTAAGAAAACTGTGTTTTTGTATGAACAAGCATGTGGCGGTTCGACTCAAATGCATTAGTAAGCTCTGCACCCTCTGACTAAGAATCAGAAACTAAAGAATTTGTGTCATGAGATCCGCGCAAACCCGGGGCGTGTGACTCTAAGCGATATGGGTCCGTAATGAACGAATAATTGAAAGTATGGGATACCCAGAATAATCAAATATCAAAATTAATACATAACCAATGATTAATTTCTAATTGGAAACACAACCTAAGAGTAATAATCATTTGAAATTGGAGTCAGATTAAACGAGTGAAATTAAGTGAACTTCACAGGGGCGCTGAAAAGACATACATGCGTTAAACCTTCACCCAGGCCATCGGATTCTGTTTTTCGGCCGATTGGGGGTTTCTTACAGCAGCTTCGACCTAATTTCCCTCAAAACCAGCTTTCCTCTGCAGTGGACAAAATACATTGGTCTTAAAGCGCAGACGGCTGAGAAAAAGATCCGAAGGGACCTTGTGCAAAGTGCAAAACCTGAAAAGCGTTACTACGAAAACAGTCATAACTTCAATGTTACACACTGTAGTGTCACCGCCTTTCCTAATAATGTGCTAGTTCCATTAATAAATTAGCAAGTTCCACGACGAATGTGGCTAAAGTTAAAGCCCAGTTCACACCTCACAGATAAACGCCAACAAACATATCTGTTGGCGTTTGTTGGATCAGGACGCAGCCTCCGAAATGAGACGCAGCTAGTGTGATACCCCTGTCGGCATCTGTTGCCGTTAGTCGGAGTTTTTGTTTTCACCCGACTGAACATGTTTAATCGGTGTTTGCTGGGTCGGGGAATGTCTGAGCAGTGTGGTATGATTTTTCAACAAACTACAACAAACTCTGACATAATCTGACCTGGCCACGAATCATTGCCATGACGATGAGGGAAGTCCCTTGCAAAGACTGCTGTTTGATTGCACCAGCGCCTCATGCACACACAACACTGCAAACGTGACATAGCAACTTGTTCATTATCAAAATAATACAGTCGAACAAACATATATGTCGTCATTTCTATTTAGAACCTTCTCACTGTAATTCATAACTGCACGTTTATAATGAACAATGCATTAAGGCGAATGTCTTAATGAATGGTGAGTTCAATGCAATACCTGCCAAATAGTGTTTACAGGCGGCTCACGGAAGATAGGGGTGGGGTGAACAGTAGCTCATTATCATTTAAAGTGACATGCTCAGAGAGCCATTAAATGGTAATTTAAAAAGTAATTGATGCTAGCCATTTCCTCACTGTCACACACCTAGCTAGCTGTCACATGTCTCATGTCTTGTACAGTATGTTTACAGTATCAAATTTCTTTCAAATGTGGCGGGTCGTGCACATAGCCTTGTCGTAAACATTTAAACAAAACCAGGTAAGTTCATAAATTCATAGTGTATGTCAGTGTAACAGGTATACAAAGTATACAGCTAAATATTGTTATGATTCACACAAAAATTTTCTTTTATACATTTTATGATACCTGATCTAAAGGTGCGCTTCTCCCTTAAGTGTTGCGTGGTCACAGTATGAGCTAATTTCCTGTCCTGTCTCCTCTTCCCTTTTGAAATGTGATTCAATGGAAGAGGTAGGTTTCTTTTGTCATCCTGTTCATTTCATTTAATCCTTATTTTAATTATATATTTTATATCTGTATTTCCACCCAAACTTATGCGTAAAGTACTATTTTATCTATCCTTGGTATTATTTTCGTTATTTTGCATTCTTTGAGGTATATTACTGTCTTTTATGTGACACAAGCACATGGTAATGGAGATGCACCATTTTTGTTTTATAGAGTGTTATAAGAGCCACTCAATTTGACGCTGCTTATTTGTCTCTGTTATACAGGTATGTTTTTCTTTATTTCTGTGAAATGTGATTCAATGGAAGAGAGTGTTATAAGGGCCACTCAATCTGAGGCTGCTTATGTCTGTTATACAGTAAAACGATCCAGTGAATCTGCTACCTGCTGTCCAGTGTCTGTCTCTGCATCCACACAACGTAACACAACGCAGACCAAGTTTTAATACCCGGTGTCGCTGGCCGGGTGTGCTGTTACGAATCGCTAGAGGAGTGTTTTGCTGACCGCGGAGGCCGCAGCTCGTCTCATCTCGTCACCTGTGCTCGACCAGTTCATTGTATCTGCTGCTCACATCAAGTAGGACGGCTTTAATCGAACGATTGCTTTTTGTGAGGTATGGTTGAGAACTGTTTTGTTTCTATTAATGACTATACACACGTGACATATGCACTTTAATGTGTGTTGAACTGTTCCGTGCGACTAAACATTCATTATAAAGGAGAGTTTGATCGTCACGTGGGACATTTTTTTCTCATCTTTCTCCGTGCAACTGAACATTCCTTATAAAGGAGAGTATGATCATCACGTGGGACATTTTTTTCCTCATCTTTCTCCGTGCAACTGTATACTGAACTGTTCTTCGCGCTGCTGCACGCTCATTATAACGGAGGTTTTTGTGATCGTCACATAAGTTTTTATATTTTTTGCTCTCCGTGAGACGTCACACTGAACTGCTTTGAAAGAGCCTCATTACATGCGTTTCTGCAAAGTGTATATATATTTTTCTGCATACTGTTGGGTTTTTAGTGCTTTTAATTCCATTTTCTGCATATCTCTTGGTGTTTACTATTCAAGTTGAGTAATGTTTGAGGACACTGTTAGTCAGGATAACTTTAGCTCTGTGCAGAAACCTAACGCCATGTTTCCAGTAGGCAGGGGTAGTGGGGCTGTGTATAGTCGTCCTGACAAAATGTCTGAAACTCCACCTCAATGTTTTGGGAGGGGAAGGGCAATCTTTAATGCAGAAATTGACCATGTACATGCATCTGATTCAGCCATTGGTGCCTCAGTGGGCCCTACTGCCTGTTCCACACCTTTTGCACGCTCAAACGCTGATCATGTTTTTACTCCAGAGTCCTTAAGCGGTTTTATTTCTGTGTTAGCTCAGAAAATTGGTGAGATCATTTTGGCCAGTCTCAATTTAACACAACAACCCAGCCAAATGCAGTCTAAGTCAAATGTGCAGCATTCAGATGACTGTGCTGATACGTCAAAATTGAAAGTGATTGTCCAACATGATGTGACACCTCCACCATTCTTATAGAGGCGATCGAAGTGATTCATTTACTGTACACGAATGGGAGGACATGATGTACAGTTATTTGAACAGTAAGAAATGCACTGATGAAACTGCTTCTGATCTCATTTTGAGCAGATTGGCCGGAAAAGCAAGGGACATGGTCAAAGTGTCCTTACGTAGCTTCCCAGGCCAGACTACTGCAGTGCTCCCCACCACAGTGTTTGATATACTGAAGCGTAATTTCAGTGAGTTAACTTACTCGAACATGCCTATGGCTGACTTCTACAACCCTCTCCCTAAGGTGGACGAGAGTCCAATGGACTACTGGATACGGCTGAATAAGGCGATCGGTGTGGCTGATGAGTGTTTACGTAGACGCAACAAGTGTGTTGAGGATCCTGCAGCTGAAGCTGTTATGATGTTTGTCTCCCACTGTCCAGATCCTGGCCTTGCTTTGTCTTTTCAGTTCAAGCCTGCTGAACAGTGGAGTGCTGCCGAGGTTCAAGAGCGACTAGATTGTCACCGCAGGAACCTGAAAAGAACTTCTGCTAGAACCCAACGTTACTCGCCTGTGTTCGCCTGCCATCAGGACACACAGACTGTCCGTGACGATCCTGTATTGAGTTCTCCCAAACAGCCTGAACCCTCCTCAGGTCAGTCATCATGTTCGAATGGTCAGCTCAACCCTAACGCTGTCCCTTTTACGCCTAACGATAGTATGCAACAGTTAGTCGGCATGATGGATAAAGTTCTGTCTCTCTGCACTGCCTCACTGTCCTCGTCCAATCATGGATGTCATGTCACAACATCAGACCCCTAGCCTAGTGTGAGCTCAACATGTAAAGTATGTCGATCTAAAGAGCACACTACACATACTCATTGCATGCGGCAGAGGCTTTGCCGTAACTGCTTCAAGCCTGGACACTTTCAGAGTGATTGTCCAAAGACGACAAGCTTTGAGCCGCATTCTTCTGCTACTCAATTAAACTAAATAGCCCATGTGTGGAAGGGGGTAGCATGGGTGGTGACGTTCTTCCCCTAAAAGATGAGTCAGACCCACATGAGATTTTTGTAAATAGTTGCAAGTTGCAGCCACCTGATAAAACGGTGCTGTATGTGGGATCTCAGAGAATCGATGGAGCTAGTGAACTGTTTTATGCTCCTGTGACTGTCAGTGGCCAGTCTGTACTGAATGGTTTGCTAGATTCTGGCAGTATGGCTTGCACCCTGAGTATGGAGAGTGAATCCAAGTTGCGTGCAGAAGGAGTTCTTTCGCAACCTTCAGTAGTTCCTGGTAACGTGGTCCTAGTGGGCTGTGGTGGTCTT
>RJVU01048457.1:2075763-2093834 GCA_003731715.1 Anabarilius grahami | reverse complement strand
ATGTTCTTTTCACTACCCGGGTAGGTTTACGTGTGTTCTTATCTGTATCTCAAATGAAGGCACAAGATGATGATGGTTCCAAAGATGCCACGGCTGGCCACACCGGGCTCTTGATCCGTTCACTTCTGCGGTTGGCTCGCCACTGACCGCCAGGGTCAGATTCAGATGGTCTATCTCTTTTCTAAAACCAATCTATACATACAGTACAGAATGCATTAATTACAATTGCCTCATTTCTGTTCAAATCTAATCAACTTTTCTCCATTCAAATGTCAAATCAAATATAACCAATTGTAAAGGTTATAAATACTCTAATCATTATGCAAACGAAGAGGTACACATCACACCACATAACATAAGTCAGTTCCAATGAACAACAATCAATCAATCATGTACTTCCATTTCACAGTACAAAAATAAATCATAGGATTTCAGAAACCCATTTCTGAAATCAGATATTTGTTTTTTACCTTTTAAATCTACTTTTTGCATCTTAATAACATTTTAAACGTCACATTTTAACATATTTATTCTTTTTAACAGTCAAGATGAACTTCTGCTCCTCATATACATATTAAACATGTATATTGACAATTAAATGAACCGTCAATCAAATGATTTAAGTCAACAAAACAGTATGAAAGCACCTTTAGCGGTGTAAACACTATCAAAGATCTGCTACAGTGGTGTCTAGCTTAGCTGAGCTAGCATAACCAACCAAATCAAACTTGGATTTAAATGTTAACAATTAGCATGAGGCTAGCGTGATTAGCGATCTTTTAGGAGCATCTCAAACAACATAAAACAATCTGAATCTGTGTCTATATGGTATCAAACAGCAAGAATCAGGTTCACAACTCCGATTGGTTTTAAAAGCACGTTATTTTGCGCCATAATGGAGCTTACACAATCAGCATAACACTCATTAGTATTAGCATCCTTACCGGAGGTATCTTGAGAGCTCGCTGTCATGCGGCTTAACTCTCTCACACGGCTTTCAACCTAATGAACACACAATATTTCAATATATGGTACAAGATTTTCCTTTGAATTTCTATCCTTTAGAGGATATTTTTCATACCAGTCCTTGTTGCTTTCTAGCAACGTCTTCACCGGAGGAAAGTCGTGTTTGTTTTCTAATGAATTCCCTGGGGTGTACGCGCCACCCTCAGGCAGAGTAGAGAGTTGCACTCCAGTAACCTTGTGTGGGTTACACTCTCCCCTCCTAACTTATGCACGTCCCCGTGCATTGCAATGTTCAAACAGTTATCACTGGAGGGGACAGAACAGGAGGTCGAGCTGATGCATCACTCTCACTTATAAGGTCGTTCCACACAGTGGTCAGCCCTCGAAAGAATGACTTCACCACTCTGACTAAGGGGGTTCCCAGTTCAGTGTAGTCCAGCCGCCTAGGTGGCTGACGATTCCTCAGGGACCTCCTGACTAGGTCATCAGTATCCGCTTGTTCCTCCGTCTCCTTAATCTCCTCTTCTCCTTCATTTTCAAGAACATTTGTCTCATCACATTCTGGCATGTCAGAGGGGTCTGGAAGTTGTTCAGGGCAGTCCTCATCCATAAGTTTGTCTCTCGTTCCACAGGTTCACTTCCAGATAGGTCTTCTACTTCCACAGGTTTATCTCCAGGTAAGTTCGGGTTCAGTATTACTCTGTCAACTGGAGCGACATCAGGTAGGCTAATCTCATTAGCTGGAACATCATCAATCACCTTGTTGAGGTTCGTTGTCAGATTCTCTTTAGAATGGCTTGGACCGTGGTGTCTTGGAACGTCTCGTGAGACAATATATGTGGTTACTTCTGGAACTGGTTCTTTTTGAGACCAGGTAACAGGCGTGATATCATCCTCATCCGAGGACTGATCAACTTCTCTTGGGTCACGGTGAATGTTCTGGCGTGTCTTGCGGCGCTCGAGTGGTCTGAATTGCTCTTCTGGTGTTACATGGAGGAACCCACATGGGAGCAAGAGGTCTCGATGCAGGGTGCGCCAGGGGCCTTCTCCGGTCTCTGCTTTTACTGTATAAACGGGGAGGTCTCCAGCTTTCCTCACCACCACATGGACGGTGGACTCCCATTTATCAGCAAGCTTGTGCTTTCCACGGATGCGTACGTTCCTGACAAGTACTCTGTCTCCAATGTCCAGAGCAGAAGGAGTCACACGCTTGTCAAACCTTGTTTTGTTCTTTTCAGCTACTTTGGCAGCACTCCTTGTAGCTATTTTGTAGCTCTCCTCGAGGCGGGATTTGAGGTGCTTTATATACTGGGAGTCTGACTTCTGTTGCTCTTCTTTGACGGGTAAGCCAAATGCTAGGTCGACTGGCAGGCGTGGCTGGCGTCCAAACATTAACTCATAAGGTGTGAACCCAGTCACTTCACTTCTGGTACAATTATACGCGTGGACCAAAGGCTTTACAAAGTCCTTCCAGTGTGACTTATCCTGGTTTTCCAGAGTGCCAAGCATGTCTAACAGAGTGTGGTTAAAATGTTCCACCGGGTTGCCCCTTGGGTGGTACGGAGTTGTTAGAATTTTCTGTATGCCTGCAACTTCACACAGTTGTTTGATTAACCGCGACTCAAAATCAGGACCTTGGTCGCTGTGCAGTTTCTCTGGAATACCATAATGGATGATGAAATTGTCCCATAAGCACTTTGCAACCGTTTGAGCCTTTTGGTTTGGTGTTGGGATAGCCACTGCGTATTTTGTAAAGTGATCTGTGATCACAAGAATGTCCTTTGTGTTACTTCTGTCCGGTTCTATAGACAAGAAGTCCATGCAGACCAGTTCAAGCGGTCTTGTGGTCATGATGTTCACAAAAGGTGCTGCCCTCTCAGGTAGGGTTTTCCTGAGCACACACCTGTTACACATCTTGACTTTCTTCTCAATGTCAGAGGCCATCCTTGGCCAGTAGAATCTGGCTCTGACCAAGTCCAGTGTGCGGTCTTTTCTCATGTTGTCATGCAGGCTCACTAAGACCATCTCACAAAGTTCTTCAGGTAAGACTAGCTGGTACTGTGTTTGGCCGCCTTCTTGGCGTGTTCTATAGAGGATGCCGTTTCGCAGTATAAGCCTGGTCAACTCTCTCAACAACAGAGGTAGGTCTGGAAGCAAGGTTCTCACAGAGGGCGGTGGTTTCTCGCCATGCTCAATCTGGGAGATGACATGTTTAATGCATTGGTCGGCTCTCTGTTTATCTCTGAGCTCTGCCTCTGATAGGTGTGGGATGATGGGAAGTCCTCCAAGCTCATCTTCCTGCTCAAAACTGTCAGGTATAGCATCTCCAGAGATGGCAAGGCTCTCGACGAGGAATATACTTCCATCTCTGCCTATTCCATCATTGGAACAATAAATCAGTTGCCTCTCACAGATGGCACGAACAACCTCTTGATCCACAGCCTCAATGTTATCTGGATCTGATAGATGGTGTTGTGTGAACTGGCGGATCCTGTCCCACTCTTTTTGAGATGCGGGGTCGTCATGCAGGTTGCAATGGGGACGTCGCGATAGTGCGTCAGCATCTCCATTCTGCTTTCCCGGCCGGTACTGGAGCTTAAAGGAGAAGGTAGAGAGAGCAGCTAACCACCTGTAGCTGGTTGCGTCGAGTTTGGCTGAGGTAAGTATGTAGGTAAGGGGATTGCTGTCAGTGATTACTGTGAACTGATTGCCATATAGGTAGTCACTGAACTTCTCCGTTACAGACCATTTCAGCGCTAAAAACTCAAGCTTGTGAGCTGGATAACGGGACTCACTACGTGATAACCTCTGCTTGCATAGGCGATGACACGCAGCTGTCCCTCCTGCTCCTGATATAAAGCTGCTCCGAGGCCGGTGGAACTTGCATCCGTGTGAAGGATGTATGGGAGTGCAGGATTTGCGAAGGCCAGAACTGGGGACGTTGTCAACTTGCCGATGATCATCTCAAATGCCTCTTGGCAGGCGGGAGTCCAACGGCTCAGAAATGGTTCTTTGGGGTGGTGGTATTGGCCACTCCTTTCCTTGGACTTTGGGTGCATCCTTAGAGGTGGGTAACCAGATGTTAAGTCATTCAGAGGTTTCATTATACTTGAATAATCTTTAATGAACTTTCTATAATACCCACAGAATCCAAGGAAGGCTTTCAACTCTTTTAGATGCTGAGGGACTGGCCAGGTCTTTAGCGCTGCAATCTTTTCTGGGTCGGTCTCCACGCCATGCTCTGAGACCACATGCCCCAAGTACCGGACTGAGGACTGGAAGAACCTACATTTTTCCGGAGACAACTTGAGCCCATACTCCTTCAGGCGGTTGAGAACCTTGGTGAGTCTGGCTTCGTGATCTTCTAAAGTTTTCGAGAAAACTATCAAGTCATCCAGGAAAACGACAACTTCCTTCAAGTTCATGTCTCCCATGCATTTTTCCATGAGTCTCTGGAAGGTACTTGGGGCATTTGTCACTCCCTGAGGCATGCGATTGAATTCCCAGAAACCAAGTGGGCATACGAAGGCGGTCTTTGGCCTGTCAACCTCATCGACTTCAATCTGATAGTAGCCAGACTTTAGGTCGAGGACGCTGAACCACTTGGAACCGGAGAGTGCTGTGAAGGTGTCATCCATCCTCGGAAGTGCATAAGCGTCTTTCACCGTCTGCAGGTTCAGTTTCCTGTAATCTATACAAAGGCGTACCTGGCCATTCTTCTTCCTGACTACAACGATTGGAGAGGAGAATGGGGACTCGCTTTCACGAATCACCCCAGCTTCGAGAAGCTCTTGAAGATGTTGACGAACAGCTTCCACGTCGTGTGGGTGTATCGGCCGAGTTCTGAGTTTGAATGGTGTTTCATCAAACAGTTTTATGTGATGCTTGACTTTGTCTGTCCTTCCAAAGTCAGTGTCGTTCTGAGCTAAGACCTCAGGCATGCTATTCAATTTTCGAATAATTCTGTCTTTCCATTCTGGAGGGACCTGGGACTCACCAAAGTCAAAGGTTAGGTCAGCTGCCTTGGAGGGTTCTGGTTCAGCTGGATTGGTCACGCCCTGTTTATGAGACAGAATAACCTGGATTGCACTGAGCTCAGCAATCACACTCTTAGCTGGGATAATAATGTCGTGTTCCGTCACATTTGAAACCACAACTGGTAGTTTGTCTGGTAGATCTATGAGACATGGCTTTACTAGCAGCCCTCCCGGCAGAGAAGAGGATGAAGGGTACTCCATGATAGCAGACCTCTCAGTATGGAACTCTTAACTGATGCCATTCCCTCCAAAACAACTGTTTCCCCAGCTGGAATGAGTTTTCTGTCTTTGCCTTGCATCCTCACCAGTCCGATGTTACTGTTATGGCTTTGTTCTTGTCTCAGTTGAAGTACTTTCAGCACCGTTCTGTAGCCATCTGTGACAGGGTGGTGGCTTGCTGGACTTTTCTCTCTGCACATACCATATGCTACGTCAAGTGTGTTTGTACCCACAAGTATCTGGTAACCTGAAGTGCCACTGTCTGGAACAACCAAGGCCAACGTTGGGACTTCATATTCAGCTCCAAGGAACTGTTTTGGGAAGGTGATTGTGACTGCAACATATCCAAGGTAGGGCACAGATTGACCATTGGCCCCCTCAACTTCCAGAAGGTTATAGAGTGGTTCGATCTGTTGCTCATGTAGGTATTCATCATTAAAGGACTTGGTAACTGTGGTTACTTGTGAACCTGTGTCAAGGAGACAGGTGAACTGTTTGCCTTGGATGGTAACTTGGCCTGTGCTTCTCGTGCCTATAAGTTTTTTCGGAACTCTGAAGGGGTGTTTTCTAACATTAGATTGGTTCAGGGCAGCACTGAACTTGGGTTTGGTATCACTTTTATCTTTAGCAGGGCGTTGGTGAACTGCTTCAGCCTCAGTTTGCCCTGCAACTGAGACTCCATCTAAAAATCCCTATTGTCTGGTGAGTGTTCGTTAGCCTCCCAGAGGCGTTGCTTTTCTTTCAATTTATCTCTTTTTTTATTGACGAGAGTGGGGTTTGGATTGTTACTGCAAGCTGAGGAAATGTGACCATCTTCGCCGCAGTTGAAACAATACCAGGGTCTCGGCTGGGTGCTTGCCTTTGAGCTGGTAGGCTTCCAGTTTGGTGCTCTGGGGTCAAGTTTAGATGCTGGCCCACCTGATTGATGCTCAGGGTTTCCCTTGGTCTTTGGGGCCTTCTTGGCTTTCTTAGACATAAGTGTGGTAAGTTGGCTCTGCAGAGACACCACCTGCTGTTTAAGTTCTGTCAATGGGTCAGACTCAGGCTGGAATGCTGCTTGTTGACTGCAGAAGCATGCACTCTGAGAACTTGCCATAGCCCGCTGCCGGTGTGAGCCAAGGTACTTCTTCATACATGTGGCTTTAGCTGCCTGCCTGTCCTCCTCAGTGCGGATTAATAACAGGAGCTCTGAAAATGCTGGTGGGTGATGTTTCTTTTCTTCGAGGTTGAGGTCAGAGAGCAAAGGGTTGTCCCAACACCCTCGACAAAACTGTTTGAGAATGTGTTTATCTGCTTCTCCAGCAGCAGCTCCTCCTCTCTTAACAGCAAGGTTCAGGGCAGCTTGCAGGCGGCAGAGGTAAGTACAGGCCTTTTCACCAGGATCCTGGAGAGTATTCATAAACTGGGCGAAAAGCTCCTCGCCATCCTCAACGGTTCCAAAGGCTGCGTCCAGCAGTTGAAGGTAGGTTTCAGGAGTAGCTTCAGGACTGAGTCTTTTGACAATGTCCGCTGCAGGGGAGAGCAAACTTTCAAAGATTTTTCGTGATTTCTGAAGATTAGACAGGGTGGGGTCTTTCCTGAGAAGCTCAACATGTGAACGCCATGTGTCGTAGTCTGTCTCACTATTGGGTCTGGGGAGCTTGCCTGAGAATGAACGAAACTTGATGGGAAAGTGTGAATGTGTGTTTAATTCATCTCTCCTCACAATGTGCTCAACAATGACCTTTTGAATTTCAGGTGGATTCAGGTCGCTCTCCACAATAGACAGACTTCGCTTCACATCAGCTGGTGGGCATGACTCAGCACCGCTATGAATGAACCTTTCCCGAGAAGAATCTGGGAGCAGCTGAGGGTGTGGGGGTTCAAATGTGTCAAGAGACGTGTTGAGCTGTCTGGCTCCAAACTCATTATCACCACTACCATCAGTCTCGATTGTCTCACTGATCTCTGACATCATGTCTTTCAGCACTTCTTCAAAGCCTCGTCCACTCAGTTTTGCTAACTTCTTTATTTCATCTAAGTAGGCTTTGGTAACATTGCAGCCAATTTTAGTTGTGTACACACTTGCCAGAGCTTGAACGTAGTATTTTACATCTGGATTGTCCTTAAGCTCATGTGTGTAGGGCAGAAGAGGGGCTAAAGCTTCAACAGCAGTGCCATCTTGATACTCAATAATCAGGTTTTTATAAAACTCTGAGTTAATGTCAGTAACTGGGACAAGTCTCATGGAGCCATACTTCTTAAGGAAGTCTATGATCTCCTCATCTTCTGGTGATTCAAGCAAACCACTCACCACTACTGCATTGGGGACTTTGATACCTGAGCTCGTTATGAACTCCATGTTTGGTAAAGTGTGATCTATAAACGTGACAATTAGCTTACACACTTAAAATTGTTTCACACACGTGTAATGTGGTTCACTGCTAACACATAACCAGGCTCCTGGCTGCTGGCTCACCACTTGTAACCCGTTTCTTAGGTTAGTGTAACTAATGACTAAGTTTAGTAGAAAGAAATTAAAGCTAGGCTAGTATCAGAAGCTCTAGATACTTTTGACTAGATACGACAATGGAGCCTGAAATAGTAAAAGATCAGCAGAGAACAGACAACATTAAACAGGTAAGTTTGAAAAATGTATTATACAAAATGAATGGCAGTTATTTACATTCCCTGCCTACCTAAGCCGGCTTCCTGAGTGCACAATGCACAATAACTCAAAATAAATAACCTCAAATAAAGAAAGAGTCCATGAAAGTTCTTGGTGTGTGTGTGTTTCTTGGAGTATATATATATATATATATATGTTCTTTTCACTACCCGGGTAGGTTTACGTGTGTTCTTATCTGTATCTCAAATGAAGGCACAAGATGATGATGGTTCCAAAGATGCCACGGCTGGCCACACCGGGCTCTTGATCCGTTCACTTCTGCGGTTGGCTCGCCACTGACCGCCAGGGTCAGATTCAGATGGTCTATCCCTTTTCTAAAACCAATCTATACATACAGTACAGAATGCATTAATTACAATTGCCTCATTTCTGTTCAAATCTAATAAACTTTTCTCCATTCAAATGTCAAATCAAATATAACCAATTGTAAAGGTTATAAATACTCTAATCATTATGCAAACGAAGAGGTACACATCACACCACATAACATAAGTCAGTTCCAATGAACAACAATCAATCAATCATGTACTTCCATTTCACAGTACAAAAATAAATCATAGGATTTCAGAAACCCATTTCTGAAACCAGATATTTGTTTTTTACCTTTTAAATCTACTTTTTGAATCTTAATAACATTTTAAACGTCACATTTTAACATATTTATTCTTTTTAACAGTCAAGATGAACTTCTGCTCCTCATATACATATTAAACATGTATATTGACAATTAAATGAACCGTCAATCAAATGAATTAAGTCAACAAAACAGTATGAAAGCACCTTTAGCGGTGTAAACACTATCAAAGATCTGCTACAGTGGTGTCTAGCTTAGCTGAGCTAGCATAACCAACCAAATCAAACTTGGATTTAAATGTTAACAATTAGCATGAGGCTAGCGTGATTAGCGATCTTTTATGAGCATCTCAAACAACATAAAACAATCTGAATCTGTGTCTATATGGTATCAAACAGCAAGAATCAGGTTCACAACTCCGATTGGTTTTAAAAGAACGTTATTTTGCGCCATAATGGAGCTTACACAATCAGCATAACACTCATTAGTATTAGCATCCTTGCCGGAGGTATCTTGAGAGCTCGCTGTCATGCGGCTTAACTCTCTCACACGGCTTTCAACCTAATGAACACACAATATTTCAATATATGGTACAAGATTTTCCTTTGAATTTCTATCCTTTAGAGGATATTTTTCATACCAGTCCTTGTTGCTTTCTAGCAACGTCTTCACCGGAGGAAAGTCGTGCTTGTTTTCTAATGAATTCCCTGGGGTGTACGCGCCACCCTCAGGCAGAGTAGAGAGTTGCACTCCAGTAACCTTGTGTGGGTTACATGTACATACATGTTCCTCACATATTATAGTAGCCTAGTTTGTGCTGAATACAGTGTAATGACACTTGTGTCATTAATATGTTTATGAACAACTGAAAAAAGCACAAATGTCAGGGCATGTCAAAACTTCTCCAGGCCCCAAATCAGCCTCAGACTCCAGAGGGTTAAGCAAATGGTCTGAGTTTTTCAAAGTGTAAAAGGCACTTTGGTATGCCTACAACATGTGTAGTGGTTTGGCCAACTTCTTACATATTTGTATCCCTTAGTTGGGTAACTTTTCATGTTGATAGTCTTCACTGTTTTTTTTTTCTGGAGTGTAGACCAAGTCATTCTCAAGATCTGTGCTCTTGTTTTTGCTATACTCTGGAATTTTGTGTAAATTCTGGGGGGTGAGTGTAACAGGTATACAAAGTATACAGCTAAATATTGTTTTAATTCACACAAAATTGTTCTTTTATACATTTTATGATACCTGATCTAAAGGTGCGCTTCTCCTTTAAGTGTTGCGTGGTCACAGTGTGACCTAATTTCCTGTCCTGTCTCCTCCTCTTCCCTTTTGAAATGTGATTCAATGGAAGAGGTAGGTTTCTTTTGCCATCCTGTTAATTTCATTTAATCCTTATTTTAATTATATCTTTTATATCTGTATTTTCACCCAAACTTATGCTTAAAGTACTATTTTATCTATCCTTGGTATTATTTTTGTTATTTTGCATTGTTTGAGGTATATTTCTGTCTTTTATGTGACACAAGCACATGGTAATGGAGATGTACCATATTTGTTTTATAGAGTGTTAAAAGGGCCACTCAATCTGAGGCTGTTTATGTCTGTTATACAGTAAAACGATCCAGTGAGTCTGTCTCCGCATCCACACAACGTAACACAACGCAGACCAAGTTTTAATACCCGGTGTCGCTGGCCGCACAACACGCTGGGCATAAGCTAGCCGCACGGGTTACATCAGGTTTTTATGATTAGCAAACTTAGTTGGACAGTTTCATTCGAGACCTGATGACTAACATTATAACTTAGCCTACTAGTCAGCTAACATTTTACATCATGTTATATTAATATGCAAATGAAACAAATGATCCAACTCTGAAATGGCAGTTTATTATTGAGTCAACAAGAATTTACAAACAATGTGAAATCTACGTTAATTACAATGATTGATTAACGTTACAGTCTTCTACAGGTGTTATTCTGAGTTCTGCATAATGTTGCATGCCAAGAACTGCATGCATCCCATAAGTACTGTTTAAAAACAATATAATATTCTTTTTTGGGTTCATTAATCTTGATAAATAATTCGGCAAAACAGATGTAGGCTACCTGCAGAGATTTGCATCCACCTCTTTTCTCAGCATAAATGACTGTTACCTCCCGTGAGGTGCATGCCGAACTCGCCATAACAGGACGTTCTAAAACATTTAACGTGAAAAAGCTTAAATTGGCTTAATTTACTAAGACAGTGTTATTAACAAACCAATGTAACGTCTGGACCATTCAGACCAATTATACTTAATTAATTATTCAGAAACTCACTCCCTCAAAGTTCTTTGAACCCATCCCCCTAAAACTGCAACTAGCATCCTAAACGTAGCTAACACACAGGTAGAACTAGGTGTCCTGTTACAGGACATAGGAAAACTGATACAAACTTTTACAAACAGAAAGAATTTTGCAGAGACTAGTGACTCTGACTTCATTCTTTTTGAGAAGGACAAATAAACCCTCTTAATCCTATATATTTGATATATAACCACTTGAGAAATGTATAAACATGTATCCAATTTTCCCCTCTCATGATTTTCCTTTTATAGGGTTTATTCTATGTATTAATTCTCTCTTTTGAACTATTTTGGTATTAATGTTCCAGAGCTGCAAATTTATAGTTAACTGAAATCACATGGGAAGCATGTTTGGTATCTACGGACTCCAACTTTCATTTCCTATTTGGTTATTTATGTTACATGTTACTAACTCTGTGACACATTAGTATTATAAGAATCTAGAAGGTTCTTCTCTCATTCATCCAATCCAGTGTCTTATGCTAATATCCTGCCAAAGGCACAAAGACTCGTAAAGTTCCCTCCATGAGAACAACTCCTTATTGGCTCAGACACCTCAAGAGGGTGTGACATCTTCACCCTTTAAAAATACTGATCACAAGATCATAGTCTCTTCCCTCTCATTTTCCTGTACTGAAAATGCTGATGTGAAGATGATGTTAAGAAACTAGAAGCTTCTACCCAGTCAACACGTGAGATCATGCGATGATCACAGTGACATCACACAATCCTCATACTGTGATCCTCAGCATGTGTGTAAAGCGTGAGCTCATTGTGAATGCTTTACACTCCGGTCCAGTTGGCGGTGGTAAATGCACCATCTAAGCTGGTCTTCCAACCACCATAAAACATGTAAAGAAGAAGAAAAAGTTGTGCATGGTATTGTAACACCGCAGAAATGGTGAGTGGCCTATTTACATACTTTTAGATGTGCAATGTGGTCTGGTCTTTTTTTTGTTTAGCAGAGTACTGCTCACACATGCTACATGTGCACCAGCCATTTTACCTTCAGTAATCACACCAAAATTGCTAGCTGCAGCTAGTTTGCATATCATTATTTGTGAATTGTTAGGCCTGTTATGTCAGATCATTACAACATTACTAACTTTATATTTCAATATATTAATTTTTTTTATTTATACTTATATTTCAATAATTAACAAGCGCTGTAAAACAACAATAAGCAAGAATGCTGCACTGGTGGAATAGCGTAAACTATCATTGCTCTTTGGATAAAAAGATGAAGTACGCCTACTCTTAGACACTCATATTAAAGATAAAAAGCCTTATTTCACCATGCTATATGACTAGTTTTTTAACAACAACTTCTATCTGCGGAACTGTAGCTGTTTTATGTTAAAAGCTTCAACGTCACTTCCCATTTACCAAAACTCAAAGTGACTGACATTCATCCTCTTATTAACATAACAAGCAACTTTACCCAGACATCAGATGCAACACCATCATTAAGAATGTAAAGTGTAGATCTACAAAAGTGTAGTTTAAAGTACTTTATGATACACACTTTCTTTAGGATACACAACAATTGTCCAAAGAAGACTTCTTAAACAATTATCAAATACAGTAATCAGTGAGAGTGGCTAAGGTTGTCCTCTCAAACAAAAAAAATTTGTAAAAGATTTATGTGTTTCATATAATGTTTTACTAATACTGAAGTTCTTTTTGGCCTGTTAGGATTTGGAAACAAAAATTAAGGCATTGAAAAGACAGCAACAAAAAGCTCGTAGAAAATCAAAAAAGATAATTTTGGCTCTTCAGAAAAAAAATGAAAACACTTCTGATAGTGAACACTCCTCCAGAGAACTTGAATCAGACTACTCATCAGACGACTCAGGAAATATGCTGAATGTTGTGGCGCAGCATCTAAATGAAGACTTGCAAGAACAGTATGATTCAGAATCACAACAGAATACCATAATTAATATGCAAGGTCAAGTGCTATGGTATGAAATTGATAGACTAAATGATTCCATGGATGTTACCAGTGAAAGTAACTCAGAGCTAGCTTTGTCTCTGGAGAAAAAGCTGTCTGAGTGGGCAATGAAATTCAACATCTCCATGACCTCTCTCACTCATTTGCTAAAGATTTTGAAGGAACATGACATTGATGTTCCAGCAGACGGACGAACACTATTGAAAACACCTCGTTCTGGCAGTTTGAGAATAACAGAAAAATCAGGTACATTTTAACTTTGAAAATGTCCATGCACTCATTTGGCAATATTATTCAGAAATTTCACTGAACTGTAAAATCTTGTTTTTGATAGGTGGCAAATACACATATTTTGGATTAAAGGAAGGTCTTACGCATACTCTGTCTGAGCAAGACACTTCAAAATACGACCACTTTGAGATTTCTTTGAATATTGATGGCCTACCCATTTTCAAGTCCAAAAACCTCACAATGTGGCCACTTCAGTGTGCTGTCATCAACATTGATGAAGTGAAAAACAGTCCTTTTGTTGTTGCTCTGTTTTCTGGAGCAAAGAAACCAAATGATTTGGAGTTTTTGAGGGATTTTATGGAGGAGCTGCAAGAACTAATGGAAACAGGCTTTAAAGGGAAGAGAATTGTCCTCAAAAACATCATATGTGATGCACCAGCACGAGCCCTCATCAAAGGAATAGTTCAGTTTAATGGCCGCTATGGCTGTGACTTTTGTGATGTAAAGGGAGTTCATGAGAGCAAAATGCTTTTTTTGTATAAAGGAAATCTCAGAACCAATGAGTCATTTAGACAGAAGACAAATCCTGAACATCACAAAACAGATAGCATTCTTTTGAATCTGGACATTGATATGATCAGGCAGTTCCCAATAGATCCCATGCATTGTGTAGATCTAGGAGTGACTAAGCGAATGTTGATGCTGTGGAAAGAAGGACCACTGGCCCATAGATTATCAGCTGGACATCTTAGCACCATTACTTATTTTCATCAAGCTGTCCGACATCACATACCTCCTGAATTCAATAGGAAACCCAGGGGGTTAGATGAACTGAAGCACTGGAAAGCAACTGAATTCCGAACATTTTTGCTTTATACTGGACCAGTGATTTTGAAATATGTTCTCGATAAGGAGAAGTATATTCACTTCCTTTCACTTAGTATTGGAATGCGCATCTTGTACAGTGAAAACCTAATGGAGCATCGTGATTATGCAGATGAGCTGTTAACATATTTTGTTGAAAAAGGTAGCAGCCTGTATAGCATGAGTTTCATCTCATATAATGTGCATTGCTTGCTACATCTCACTGATGTTGCAAATTACAACAGATCATTACACTATTGTTCAGCGTACAAGTTTGAGAACAATATGGGTCAAATCAAGAGGTTTATCCGCGGTTCCAGTGATCCACTGATTCAAGTAGCTAACAGATTGGCAGAGAGGCAAGCAATATCAAGTTCTAAGAAATCAAATGTTAACTCTGGTACACCAAAGACAAAAGAATGTTACAGAATGACCAATGATAGCTACTGCCTTATACATGGAGTTCAAGAAAATCTGATTTTTTGTGAGGTTTTTTGCAGAATGGAACCTTTGTACACTAAGCCATGTGACTCCAGAATAATTGGCATATGCAAAGGATTTCGGAATCACACTAAAATGTTACATACTGACACCACTCAACTGAGACATAAAGCAATCATGATACCTTTGTCATTGATTGATAAAGATGAATACAATGCGGTAGCGCTTATACCGCTCATGCATTCAGTTTGATTAGTTAGTCAAGTAAGTCAGTAAGGACGGGTTTTTGCCTTTTTTATTGCATGTTATCCTGATTTTGATCCAAAGACTATGAATAATGTGTGTGTGTGTGCGTGTGCGTGTGCGTGTGCATGTGCGTGTGCATGTGCGTGCGTATTTCAGTATCGAATTTGTTTATTCGGTGATGGACAGACATCTGTTGTACCAATCAGTTGGATTTTTGATGACTGTAACAAAGACAGTGGTGTGCCAACTGCAACAAGGCCTCAAAGATGTTTGAACAGCAGCAGCACCACTGCTTTGAGTGTACCGGCAGATGGAGGCGTAAAAATGACGTGACGTGGTGATGCAGCCAAAGTTCTGTGTTTATTCCAAGTGAAGCAGAAATAAAGGTTTTCCAGTGGTGCGTCAATGGTATTTACAGTGATAGTCCAAAAGAATACATACAGAAAAAAACCCCCAAAAACAAATAAAAATAAAAACTGTTCAAAAGTTATACTAACAAACAAACTTTTGGCTATGCCAATAAATTGACCCAAAAGACCACAGTTTCACTCAAACTCACTCTACAAGCCTACCAGACAACTCTGAGAGGCCATCTTAAAAAGACCAAGCCCCTCCTAATTGGCCTAAACCATTTAGAAAGTAAAAGGCAATAAAGAATCTGAGAAAATATATATATATATATATATATAAATATAAATGTGATTTAACAGTAACAAAGAGATAAACTATTATAATAATAAAAAAAAAAAACATTTAAAACAAAACAAACTCAATTAACAATTAATGTTTAACAAATGCTCAACCAAGAATTATCAGATCACCAATCTCCCCCTCACACATGAGAATAATGGACTGTGCCATCTATTGGCGGGAATGTAATCCTCAAAATGGTGACTTTTACTGTGACCCGGTTTGTCTGTTTGGGGATGGGAAAATGTTCCAGTACGTAAGTATGACTATTTATTATATGTAAGTGATAATATAAAACAATAAACATTTACATTAACATAACCGGTCTTGTTTTACTTCTTAACATAACATAACACAACACAACACAAATCAACATAGAAGGAATGGCATGATGAGGACGTGAACAACACAACACATGATCAGTGATACCAACATATCTGTGTTAACTGATGTTCCATATGCGCAAAACAGATAAGTGTGTGTGATGTTACAAAAGTGTATACATGCATGTGTTTTCACAGTCCATTGTCAAAATAAAAGTCCTTTTTATAATTCAAGTCTCTAGTCACAGGGCCTCACTGTGACAATGACAATGGAACATTGAAGTGTCGATGGACATCATCACTCTCAAACATTAAAAACAATTCTCCACCAAACCCTAACTGGAAGGTTTATGACATTGTGAAGATCGTTGGACCATCAATTGGTAAGAAATTGCAATAATGGTGCATTTGAATTGAAAATTAATGTGATGCTGAAATGTGGGTATAAGAACACAAATTCAAGTTGTTGTGCCTAATATAAGACAATCACAATTTTAGTTTTACATAAGTATTTAACATTTCTGGAAGATTTTTTTCTCAATATTATGATAGGTGGTCTTATAAATTTACTAATCATAATATATTTATGTATTCTATGATGAATAAATAGTTGACTGAATTTCCATTATACACATAGTATACATAAATTTACCACTTACAGGAGACTATGATCAAGCGAATCAATACATCTCAGATTACACAACAGGGGTCTCAGCAGCAGAGGACTCAATTACTTATTCAATGACAGACCCTGCAGTTGTGGAATCACCTGAGAACAGAAAAAGGAAAAATAAGCTCTGTGATGAAAGTGACATCAATTCAGAGACATCTTCCTGTGAAGGTCTGTATATATTGAAATGATTGGTATGCAGAAAACAATTTAGCCATAACTCTGTGATCATTCTTTATTTGTATGTACTAAACAGATGATATGAACTTGAAGCAGTCAGGAAATGAAGTGAAGCAATCTGGTCTGAAGTCAAGAAATGTCCCACTGCCCAAACCTCCTATATACCATGGTTAGCCTGTTTTAACTTTGATGTAGAACTTTGAACTTGCTAAAGCACTTTTATGTTTTTTCAATCCATTTTTTATTAGTTTGTTTTTTACTTCTTTTGAACATTAGTCAATATTCAGCTCATTCAGAAAGTTCAGTGTGACAGTGTTTTAACTTTTTAACTAAACTTTTATTTAATAAAAAATATTTTTCTTCTGCATGATCTATCTTTAAAGATACTCTTCAGAGAAGTGGGAAAAAAGATGAGGATGATCCCAAGCCCACAAGCTCTGATGTCTCAGGTGATTTAAACATATACACACATATACAAAAGATAAATTCATGTATTAATGATGTGTATAATGTGTTACTATGCAGAGGTTTTTACACTTTATATTGCCAAAACCCACCATATTTGATGAACCTTTAGCTAAGGAGTAATGTTGGACATGTAAACCTGAAGATAAACATTTTTAGTTCAAATTTATTAGTTTTATAGAAGCTTTACAAAGAATTCTGTTTTACAAAGAAATACAAATCCCATACTACAGATAAAAAAACAAATATAAACACTTAAATGTCTCTATCAAGAACTTAAAAATGTGACTGTAACAATGTTTGAATATATTAATATTTATGTTTTTTATGAATTTTATGAAGACCCTTACAACCCTCTGGAGGCCTGTTGTGGGTCCCCTGACCCCGGTTAGAAAACCCATGCATTCATGTATTGATGTACATTAAGCCACTTACTTCTATATCTTCCTCTCAGAATTTCATGATCTTCAACAACATCACATGACTTATAAAGAAATTACAGTGCAAACCAGGATACCAGGTGTGTATACATTGTTTATTCATTGTGTATACAAGGTTTGTTATGGCAAAAGATTAGGTGATCATACTAATTTTAATGTGATAAACAGATGATGTGCATTTAAAGAAGTCAAGAAATGCAATGAAGCGAGTTGGTCTGAAGACAAAGAACGTTCAGCTGGCCAAAACTCCCAGATACCATGGTAAGCTTGTGTTTTAACTTATCTAAGGAACTTAGCAGAATCAGCTTTATAATTTTATCTGCAGATTTTGAATGTCTTATGTCTTTTCTTGAAAGTAGTCAAGAGTCCACTTATTCAGAAAGCTCTGTGTGTCAAAACATCTGGTGAGTATGAAACACTTTTTCTCTTAAATTGAATCTGGTTAAGCTAATTTGATCATTCTAATTCACATTGTTCAGGTGACTGTCTGGATGATAACAATGAAAGCCCTGATGACAGTTATTTAAACTCAAGCCAGCCCAACCCAGTATTCTTAGGTGAGACAATAGATATTCCCTTTAACACATGCAAACACTTCACAAGGTACCTTATAAGAGAATTTTGTGCCATGACTCTCACAGATACTCTTCAGGGAAATGTGGCAATGCATGAGGATGATCATCCCAAAAGCTCTGCTTCTTCAGGTGAGTTATAATTTAATATAATTTATTGTGTGTGTGTGTGTGTGTGTGTGTGTG
>RJVU01048457.1:2041084-2075512 GCA_003731715.1 Anabarilius grahami | reverse complement strand
TTCATAAAATATGTTTATTCTTTTGGCCTGACTGTTTCTAGACTCGTGTTGCTTATTGTCTGCACAGACAGAGAGATCAGAGCATCATAAAATGACCACTACCCAGCCGGAATGCTGATGCCGTCACACCCTCAAATATGGCGAGTTCAAAAATGACCCTCAACCCTTTAAAATCATCCGCTTGCCATTTGATCACCCAGAAGATGTCCTGACAGTTCACAGGTGAACATCGCTATTCAAAATATGCGGACAAAGGTCATTTCGATCCCCGGAGAATCACCAACAATGTCAAAGGTCATTGGGGTGATACTACAGTCACCCATAGTTGGGGGATGGGGAAACTTCGTGGGTGGTCCGTGGGGGAGGGGAACGACGTGGGTGGCCCCCAGAGGTCAGACAGGTCAAGTCATAAATCAAAGGGTCATCAATCATTTTTGACATAAGCACCATGGTATTACTACTGAAACAATATAACTGATTTAGATAAATGCAATTTCACTGACCTTATGTATGTAATTTTGATAACAGGGAAGGAACCAAAGGAAACAAAATGCAAAGTCACCATGGAGAAATTGTTTGGTATGTGATATATCAATTAGACATTATTTATTTATACAGACATAAAACATCCTTTGCTATATAACAATCTAACTTTACAATTTTTCAGATCTGAATACTAAGATACTCCAACAAATTCAAATGCTGGAACAGAGACAAGCTGTCATCATGAATGACTTGGCAAAAGTTAAGTCTGTTCTCATGAAGTGGGCAGAACAAGATGCCCAAGAGGAACTTTTTAAACAACAACAGTGCTCCAGCTTTGAAACGTTTGAAGCCTTCTGTCAGAGGCTTGAAGAAGACAAAAATTATCGAGAGCTTTATGTTAGTACTACTATATAAATTTAGCGTTTATTTTTACAACAAAGCCACAGTTTTATTTTTTATTTTTTTTTGCAGCAGAAACCATGTAAAAGAAATGTTGAAGCCTGGTATATTTTAATCATGACAATATTATGTATGTTTTTGTCAGGTACACTATCTCATCCATACTCACGGAAGCTCCAATATAGGTGAGATGGTGAGACAGGCTTTAAAAAGCATAGCGTCAGACAATGTTCTCTGTCTGTATAACAGAACGGGGAAAGATGGGAAGAAGGTGTTGCCACCTGTGCTCCTGACATGTTTGAAAAGTAAGTGTTTAAGTTTTGGTTTGTGCATCTGGATGCTGCTATAGAAATTGTAATGTTAACACCTTGCTCTTTGTGTTTTTAGAATGTGTCAGGTCTTTTCACAAACAAAATGAAATAGAGGTGAAGAAGCTAAAAGTAACCACCAGAACAACACCAGACGCGGAATGTATTCGCCAAGTAGAATTTTTTTGTCCAACGCCAACACCAGGCTGAAAAGGAAACCAAATAAAGGAAAAAGCTGACTTTTTGTTTGATTGTTTTTATTGATGGAAATAAAGAATGTGGGTGTAAAAGTCTGAGTTAACTGAATCATTTTAGATAACAGTAAACTAACACAATTATTGCATAGTGGTGTTATATGGTGATCTTACAGTATAAGCACACAGTGACCACAGTATGAGCACACAGTGACCACAGTATGAGCACACAGTGATCACAGTATGAGCACACAGTGACCACAGTATGTGGTCACTGTGTGACCACCCAAGCACAACACTTGTGTGACCACCCAAGCACAACAAATAACAGCTGTGGTCACTGTGTGCTCATACTGTGATCACAGTATGAGCACACAGTGATCACAGTATGAGCACACAGTGATCACAGTATGAGCACACAGTGATCACAGTATGAGCACACAGTGAGTGCACAGTATGAGCACACAGTGATCACAGTATGAGCACACAGTGAGTGCACAGTGATCACAGTATGTGAGTGCACAGTGATCACAGTGAGTGCTCATACATCTTGCACAGTATGAGCACACAGTGATCACAGTATGAGCACACAGTGATCACAGTATGAGCACACAGTGAGTGTGATGTGACCTCATATTTCCACCACAGTATGAGTGCACTGTGATTGTGCAGTGACCTCATGTTGTGAACAAAGTATGAGCACACAGTGAGAGCTCTGTGTGGTTACACTTTTAGTTCACTGTGACACTCACATTATGACCGCACCATGAGAATATTGTGAGCTCATAGTGACATCATTGTGAGATCAAATTGTTGACTGGGTAAGGAACCCCAAGCTTGTGCCAGGCTTCGGCCTAGACCTTCCATTCACCAAAGATCCTCTGAATCCAACTGGTTCTCTTTCATCAAGACAATATCTGCAAAGATTCAACGGGAGCCTCCACAAATTGCACCAGGAAAGTTTTAATTCAAATGGGCGAGACATTCAAGTATCAAACTTAGTCTCATTATTTGATACATTGAGTATCCTTACCCCTTTTAAAGAAGGGCATGTTAGAACTAAACTGATGGTTTGCTCAAGGCTGTTGATCTGCTGAAATTCAAACAGTGCTGTAACTTCTTGCTTTCCTGTACTCTGCTTCAGCTCTCTCCTTCCCTTGGTAAACTATGCATGTATGTGTGTGAATTTTAGAGTAGTTAAGTGTTTAGTCTAGTTAATAAAGTCTTGTTCATGTAAAGTTGTCCGTGTTTCATGCTCATATACTGGAGTCCCTAATTATGCCGATCCTGACTACATGCTCTGAGTAGTACTGTACAATAAGATTGTTATTTCCCATAACCTGGAAATTAACATTTCTTAGAATTAATAAACAATTAACACTGAGTGTTCATTGGCTAAACATAATAATTAACTTAATGTAATATTAATTTTATTACATTAAGTTAATTCTATTAACTGATCCAAATATTTATAATTAATTATAACTAGTTATGGTTAATTATCATATTTATTTTGAGCTAATTTACTACACCAAACTTAGTAAAAACCATACTAATAAAGCATATCATGTACAGAAAAGCAGATGAGCCCATAATATGAATGCAACACGTTTAATTAAGCATTTTCCTCCCATAAAGAAAACACTTAACGTGGCTTAATGTACTAAGACAGTGACATTAAAAGACCAAATTTAGTAAACACTACTAATAAAGCATACTATACAGAAACATTGGTTTGTGCAGAATTTGATCATTTATTAAGAAAAAGCTTAATGTCGTTTAATGTAGCCTACTAATATTAAAAGATAGTGATATCTTTTAATATTAGTAGGCTACATTAAACGACATTAAGCTTTTTCTTTATAACGGTTTTCTATGGGAGGAAAACACAACGTGTAATAAAATTAATTGTGTTCATATTCTGGGCTCAACTGCTTTTCTGTACATAATATGGTTTATTAGAATGATGTTCACGGAGTTTGGTCTGTTAATATCACTGTCTTTACACTACAGCAAGTAAAGCGTTTTAACGGCATAAGACTCGATAGCAGTTTTGACCCCTGAATGCATGCTCATCCAGTATTGATTGTATTCAAGAGACCTGTCTATAGAGATCCATGTATTTTGTCCACTGCAAAGGAAAGCTCGTTTTGAGGAAAATTAGGTTGTAGCTGCTTGTCTACGTTAAGAGAGGTGTTATTTGTGTAGTAACCGCGTTTAGCTCACGAGTTATTGATCTGGGAAATTTGAATCTGTGAATATACGGCCAACTTAAGTCTGTTACTCTCCCTTTCTCCGTCTCACTCGTATTTTTTTTCAACTTTCTCCGTCTCCCTCGTCTTTTTCTCAACTTTCTCCGTCTCACTCACCTGTTTCTCTCCCTTTCTCTGTCTCCCTCGTCTTTTTCTCAACTTTCTCCGTCTCACTCACCTGTTTCTTTCCCTATCTCCGTCTCACTTGTCTGTTTCTCTCCCTTTGTTTTCTACAGGTATCGCTATATCTTTCTCTTTCTCTCTTGCATGGCTTAACTCGAATGCAATTGGTCTGTGCGTTTCATCAGCTGCTAAACCACTACCGTAAAGACTACAAAAGCTACGGCAGTAAAATAGAAGCACCCTATCAGGTTTTAAATCATAACCTTCAGCAGGTATGGACATGGCAAGAATTTTGTTAGCCCTTAGACAAGGCCCGCGATCACTGGAGAACTGCTCGTGAATTTTTAGCTTTTAGACTGTCTCTTGATAGATTTTTTTATGTGATGGCCTTAATCAACCTCTACAATCTGAGCTTAGATGCGAGGGTCCGCGTTCATCATTGAGTTGTTTTTGGGATTTTGCTTTGTTGACTGTTGGCTCTCTATTCACTGTGGGTGTCGTGGAGGAGGAACGCAATTTCGCGTTCGGGCCGGTAATGGCGGCCGCACCGGAGCGTACTTACATAATGACGGCGACAGCACAGCGGACAGCGATGATAACGCCCCTTCATGTCACAGCTGCCATTCTTGTGTCAAGTCAAGTCACAGTTGATCGTCGTGAATCAAGTCAAGTCACAGTTGATCGTCATGGATCAAGTCAAGTCACAGTTGATCGTCATGAGTCAGGTCAAGTCACAGTTGACCGTCATGTTTCAAGTCACAGCTGCTCTTCCAGAGCCTCATCACGTCTCAGCAGATCTTCCAGAGCCTTGTCACATCTCAGCAGATCTTCCAGAGCCCTGTCATGTCTCAGCAGATCTTCTAGAGCACTGTCATGTCTCGTCAGATCTTCTAGAGCATCACCATGACTCGTCTGATCTTCCAGAGACTTGTCATGCTTCAGCAGATCTTCCAGAGTCACATCCCGTCACAGCTGATCATCCAGAGTCTTGTCATGTCCTGTCTGTTGCACCCAGATCTTTGAGGTCATTCCTTCGGTATCCCAGTCTGGTATCCAGTGTGAGGGATACACCGCTGGTGTCTGCTCGCGCCTCTGGTATCCCCAAATCAGCTCACTCTAGCCTTCCTGCTCCTGAACTGATTCCCCTGTCCGCAGCGCTCCCCATAATGGGGATCACTTTATGGTGTATCTGGGCTGCGTACACCACCGCTGAATCTCCAGAGGTGGCAGCTTATTCTGCAGAACCGCCGATTGTAGCGGCACCTGTCTCGTCCTGAACCGGGCACAGAGGCCATTTTTGAACTCTTGTATTGCTCTAAGCCAGCTGAGGAACCCATTTGTGAACCCATGTTCTGTTCTGAGCTGGCCAAGGAGGCTGTCTATAAACCTTTTGTCTGCCCTGTTAATCCTGTCATGATCCCAGAGACTGTAAATGAACAGCTTGTTTGCTATTGTAGCCCTGTTACAGCCAAAGAGGCCATCTTTGCACTCTCAACCCAGCCTATCACGACCCAAGAGACCATTTGTGAGCACTCAACCCTTTTTATCATGGCCACAGAGGCCGTTAATGAACTATGCCCTGTTAACCCTGCCATTTCCAAAGAGGCCTTGAGAACACACTCTGTCTGTCAAGTCTCAGTAAAAGTGTGTTGAATGATGTGAAGTGATGTTGAACTATCTGTCTTGTCAATTTCTGTCAGTGAGTCTAATGATGAATCGTTTATCTGTCCAGTCTTGCCAAGTGTGTATGATTTTGAACCGTCTGTTTTGCCAGAGTCAGTCAGTAATTCTAATGAGCAATTGTCTGTCTGTTTAGTTTTCCCAAGTGTATCTGATTTCAAAATGTCTGTCCTGCCAGAATCCATCTATCAGTCAAATTATGAACTGTTCACGTGTTCAGTCTCTCCAAATATGTCTGATTCTGAACCGTTTGTCTCACCAGTTTTAGTCAGTGAGTCCCAGTATGAACTGTCTGCCTTGTCTGTGCTTCCAAATGTGCCCAATTATGACCTGTTTGTCCTGCTAATTTCAGTCAATGCTTGTGATTCTGAACTGTCTTTCTATTCCGTTTTCCCCAATGAGTCTGATTTTGAACTGCCTATCTGCCTAGTCCCCTTTCATGAATCTGATTTTGAACTCTCTGCCTATCCAGTCACGCTCAAGGAGATTCTGATTGAACTCATTGTGTTTCCTGTCTTGGACCTTGGGGTCATGAATGCATTGTCTGTGTTTTGTGTCTCAGTTTTTCCTAAGTCTCAGTCTTTGCCCTGGGTCCTTGATCTGTCTGCTCAGCTGTGGTGGTCTTCTGTCCTGCTTTGGTGGTCTTCTGCTTTGCCTGTTCCATCTGATCCACCATGGTGGTCTTCTGCACTGCTGTGGTGGTTGTCTGCTCCGCCGTGGGGGTCTTCAAGCCTGTCTTCACTGCTGTGGTGGTCGTCTGCTCCGCCGTGGGGGTCTTCAAGCCTGTCTTCACTGCTGTGGTGGTCGTCTGCTCCGCCGTGGGTGTCTTCAGGCCCATCTGTGCTTCTGTGGTGGTTGTCTGCTTCACCGTGGGGGTCTTCAAACCTGTCTGCCTGGCCGCCTGTCCAGCCTGTTCCGCCCTGGCCGTCTGTCCAGCCTGCTCCGCCCTGGCCGCCTGTCTAGCCTGCTCTGCCCTGGCTGTCTGTACAGCCTGCTCCACCCTGGCCGTCTGTCCAGCCTGCTCCGTCCTGGCCACATGCTCTGCCTCAGTCTCCAGGCATGTTGTTTTGTATGGACTCTTGCACCACACTAACTGTTGCACTTCACCCCGGACTATATTTCCCATCTTCCATTGCACTGATTACACACACGGCTGTAGCCAATCACACACCCTACATAAGCCATGGACTTCCTCACTCTCACGGCCGAGTATTGTTAGCATTTATGCTGTTTAGCATAGCTACGTTACGGAGCCATTTCCTGGTCTTAGTTGGAGTTCAGTTCTAGTCTAATTCTAGTCACGTCTTGTTTCCTGATTACCTGCCTCTCTTGGACTTCTCGCTCGCCTTGCCATTTGGACTCTGTTTGCACCTCTCTTGGATTATTGCCTGTTTTCCCTGGATTATTCTTTAGCCTATCCCTCCAGGATATTGTTTGCCACTGATCGACCACGCTTGTCCCTGGAATACTCTTTGTCTCGCCTGCTTTATACCTGTTTGCTGTTGCCAACCCATATGTGTTATTGACCATGTCTTTGATTAATAAAACGTATCGTTTCTTCACTCCGTGACAATAAGTCTGTCTGTTTATCCCGAAGTTTACCGTAGTCAGCTGGATCCGAGTCATATCCGGGCCGTATCCAGATCAGATGGAGGACCTGTGCCTAGACATGACCACAGTGCATCCCTGAAGTGTCAGCAGAGATTGTGTCAACTAGATCATCCAATGTGAAGGCCTCACCAACACGACAGCCAGTGGCACAGATTCCCAACAAGTCCCATAACGGCGTGATGAATTTGATCTTCAACTAGATGGAACTGGATTAAATATTTGACTGTTGCGATCCCAATCGGATTTATGACCTGTAACGCTGCTTGAATCATAATCAAGCACTGTTTGTTGGCTAGAGGAGAACTGGCCCCCCGACTGAGCCTGGTCTCTCTATTCAACAATGTTTTTGATCTGCCTGCATTGACACCATTGTATGCGAACTGAACTGAGCTGGACGATGACATCACTGTTTTCTCCAGAGATTATGTATAGATGAATTAACTAAATTAATGACTATTGATTTTTACAAAGGAATGACTCAATACTAAATTTACTAAAGATGGACAATGACAAATTTTTTTCCTAGAGTTGCTGTGCAGCCAAAATTATTTGCCAGTTATCACTGTAAAGCTGCTTTGACACAATCTGCATTGTAAAAAGCTTTTTTATCAAATGTAGACTTTGAAAGAGTTATTCATACTTTTGTAAGCAAATTTGCGCTGGCTCCCCATTCATTTTAGAATCAAATATAAGATTTTAATGTTTTTAAAGCTTTAGATTACTAATCTGTTGATTCCTTATAATCCTCTTAGAGCACTGCGGTCAGAAAACCAAAAACTACTTACAGTACCAAGGACAAACCACCTTCAAAAAGGCGATTGTGCTTTTGCAGTTATGGGACCGAGATTTTGGAACGAGTTGCCTTTATCTATTAGATCTGCTATTTCCTTATCAGTATTCAGGAACCTGCTGAAATCTCACTTAGTTCTGGCAGCTTACAACAATTAAATTTGTACAGGGTAAATGTGGTGTCTATGAGGTTTGATTTGTTAATATGTGTATCGTTGTGTATCTGTTTGCTACTTTTGTACCAATATTATGTAAAGCACTTTGGTTCAACTTCGGTTGTTTTTTAGTAGTGCTATATAAATAGAAAAGCCAAAAAACAAACCAAAGGTGACTTGACTTGAGATGTCATCGCTCTGCTACAGAATTTCAATGGCATCAATATCGATTCCATGTGAAAATATTAGATCTAGTATGATTACGGCAATGAGTAGGTCCTGACACGTTGTCTAACTCCAATAGAGTTTAGAATGTCTGTAAATGCCAATACCAATGCGCCTTTTTCATTATCGATATGGATATTAAAAACTGTCACAGTTCCAGTCATTCCTGGACTCCATTTCCCATAATCCTCCCTGGCAATCACCTGCACTCACTCCACCAATCAGCAATCACCACACCCAGCTGCAGCACATTACCTGGACTATTTAAGCCACTCACATCCTCACACACATAGCGAGGTCTTGTATTTCTATGGTTTGCATTTCTGAGCGTTTGTCATTGTGTTTGCCTGCCTGTTGTTGACCCTGTTTGTTTCCCGTTCACAATTCTCTGCTGCCTGCTCTTGGACTATTGACTGTATATTGCACTTGTGATTGATATCTGCCTGCCCTGATCTATTGCCTATTCTACGACCACGATTCTGCCTTGTCCCTGCTGTACCTGTTTGCCACTGTTTGACCATTACCTGTTTGACCACGAGACTTGTGAAATAAAGCCTGCTTATGGATCCCACTTCATGTCCCGACTCGTTACAAAAATCATCCTTTCAGATGAGGCCTGTGTTTATAACAGTAATCTTGAGGGGTGGACTCATGTAAAGTAATGTAATCATCTGGTTTTAGCCAGGTTTCTGTCAAACACATTACATCTAGTTTATAATCTTTGATCATATAATTTACAATAAGTGCTTTTAAAGAAAGGGATCTAATATTCAGCAACCCAAGCTTTATCATTTGTTCATCTGTATTATATATGTTTTTTTTTCTTACATTTATTTACATTTACATTTATGCATTTGGCAGACGCTTTTATCCAAAGCGACTTACATTGCATTATACTATACATTTGTATCTGAGTGCTATGTGCAATCCCTGGGATCGAACCCATGACCTTGGCATTGCTAGTGCCATGCTCTAACCACTGAGCTACAGGAAAGCGCGTTCTTGAACTTCAATCAAATTTTTACCCTTAAATGGGTTTGGGAGTTTTTTGTATTTACTAAATCGGGGAACAGACGCATTCTATATGTGATGATATCTAGGTGAAAGAGTCTCTATGTGTTGGATTTATCTGACTTCTCTGACGTGAGACAGCTAGCAGACAGTCGGTTTAGCCAGTCTGTCTGCTTCCTGACCTTGGCCCCAGTTTGTCTTGTTTCAGCTTTAACACTCTGAGGTCTGACGGTCACGCCGGCGATACTATCGCGGTTTTTTTCTTACCAGTGTGAAAGAGACTCAAAATACTCCATCAATGTTGCACATATAATTAAGAGTTATACACCATTTTAATCTGTGGAATATCTTCTTTTATTTGTGTACACTCAGAGTAAAAACAAAATGTTGTGCTTTTTGTAAAATAAAGAAAACTAACATGATGCGTGATCTCTCGTCTCCCTCTGAACGAACTCCAATCTGATAGTTCTCAGAAAATGAACTGTAACTTCTAAACTGTAAAATTAGTGAATTCTAATGACAAAAATATTACACTTATGTCAAAAGAAACGTTGAGATGTCAGCTTTTAAATCGTGTAAGTCAAATCGAAAACAAACCTTCTGTGTTTATGTAATCTGTATGAAAAGAGAGCCATGTCAGAAGTCCGTGATTCAGCTCATTATCCGCTAATGCGGCCACGCCCACGGAGCGAGCGCTATTCAGACGCAAATTCAGTCAATACATGCAGACATAGTTTCAATCGTGTATTTATTATCTTGAAAAGTGTTTATCTGGATGTTAAAGCCATGGTTAGCGAGCTCTAGAAGACATGCAGTTAGTTCCTGGTTCTTCTTCTTCTTTATATGGATTTGTGGACTAAAGGTGTACAGAGCGCCCTCCGGCTGCAAGTATGAATTGAAAACACCATTCCTGAAATGTCCTCTTCTTCTTTAGAATAATTTGTGGACTAAAGGTGTACAGAGCGCCCTCCGGCTGCAAGTATGAATTGAAAACACAGTATCCAGCACTCATAGTGATGAGAATAAATATAGAATAAATATTACTCCTCTGTATAGAAATTTGACATAAACATATAAGAATCATCAATATTTCTCCAAATGTGCATGCTTTTAAGCTAAAAGCCTATATGAAATGCCATAGAGGTAACATAATTGTTCAGACACTTTGCATCACAGAAATACATTATATTTTAAAGAATATAATAGAATACCATTATTTTAAATGGAGCTGAGACATGATTACAGAGGGTTTTTTTCACAGCCTACCTGACTGAAAGAGCTCATTAATATGCAAGTCATTTCAGCTCATTGCTATTCAATTCTTTTGTCTTCTCAGGTGTAAATGAGCCATTATTCATGATCATTCACGCCTCCATGCATACTGTTTCTCTTGACAAAAAGTGTCTTACAAAAACTAAATCAATATATTGTTTTATATGAAGGAGTAGGCAGCATAATTTTTACATAATTCTGAAGCAAAAACTCTAGTCTACAACCTCCAATACCCAGAAGTCTTATGAACACAGATTTAATATACTTTTTTTGGCCTTATTTCAGTGACTTAAGTTTTTTGTTTTTTCAATAACCACGCATAAACATTATTCCTTCAAAAATACAAACATGTACATACATGTTCCTCACATATTATGGTAGCCTAGTTTGTGCTGAATACAGTGTAATGACACTTGTGTCATTTATATGTTTATGAACAACTGAAAAAAGCACAAATGTCAGGGCATGTCAAAACTTCTCCAGGGCCCCAAAAATCCTCAGACCCCAGAGGGTTAAGACTATGTGCTATATTAGAGAGATGAGCGCAATACCATCTATTTTCAACAGGTCAGGTCTGCCCCAAAAACTTTTCCAGTTGTCTATTGTTACAACCCTCTATTAATGCTGTTAAAAGTACATAAAAGAGTGTAACATGTTAGTGTTGAAGTTAAATAAGAAGAGAAAAAAAAAAAAACGGGTTAAGTTACTGACAACTTGTGTGGTAAGATGAATCAGACAGAGACGGATTAGAATTAAAGCTTTTTCTTTAGTATCTCATTGAGGAAAAATACACCGATGGTATATACAAGACAGTGAATCCAGAAATAATTATTTACAAAAATATGTACAAATAATAAACAAAACATGGAACACAGGAGGGAAAAAGAGCGGCGCTAAATCAAAGAAATCAGCAAAACAAAACATATGCTAACTTACACCATTTAAAGTACTAAACTAACAAAGAAAATAAAGCACCAAAATAATACAAATCGCCAACTTAACTACACTAACTAGCAAACATAAATACAAGAGGTAGCATCCGCTCCTTACCTGGTGTGTATAAACAAACTCAATCTCTAACGTGTTGCATTGTGTAAGTCACGTGACATGCTAACTACCTATCCTCTCCGAGTCTGGGAAGATCTTTAAGGCCCCGGTATACTTCAAACGAAATCGAAGAACGAACTGATGTGACGTCATTTCGAACAAAATCAGGCCAAAACGAAGTTCGTTTTGTGTTCTTTTTGGAAGTTCGAAATGGCTTGCCAAAGCGAACTTTCAGGAAAAGTTCTCTCCAGCTGCAAAACACCTTCGTACTACCATTGGTCAGTGACGATGACGTAACAGGAGGTGTGCGCTGAGGCTCCGCCTTCACTCGAGTGGAGCGCTTCTCTGACTCATTTCGTGTATTTGAGTTTGTCGAGGTAAGAGCTCCACGGGCGAAAACATAAACACACTGGATAGCCGCTTTATAGTACAAAATGAAGTTGGGCTTCTGATGAAATGAGGCACTAACACTGTTTTTCATGTTTGATACTGTAAAGCTACTTGATTTTAAGCAATCTATTGAATAAAGTGCTATATGAAGACTTGACGTGACTGGAGTGCTACTTTGCAGAGCTCGTGCTAACATACCCATGTTGTTATAATCAGACGCTTTTCTTATGCTTTCTATAATAAATGCTTGCTGTTTTCTCATTTTTGTTGTGTTTATTTTGTTACTAAGAAGAAAGTGCACGGCATATATTTACATCGAAAATGCGGCTCTCAGAAGTGTGGGCGGCGTCAGATGTTCGTTTACAGTATATCGCTGGTCACGCATTTCAGACTTCATTTAACCCCTAAACGAAGAACGAAAAAAAACTTCGTTTGAAGTATACCAGGGCCTTTAGAACGCCATAAGTTTACAGAAAAATAAACCAAGATCGCTAGTAACAAAACAGCAAGCCACAACGAGAGAAAACACGCGCCTCTCTCTTCTCGTCACTTTCGGATCTTTATACCAGGCAAGCGAGTTCGGATTGGTTCCTTGGGGGAAGGTGTCGACCCATTGAGTGATGATGGTGATGATGATGATGATGATGATGATTGACGCACTAGTCAACCAATCGCAAACCTAAGAATTATGATATTTGAGAAAAGAAAAAGAGAAACAACCAAAATACACCGCAGACGTAACATCTATGAACTAGGGCTGCACGATTTATCACACGTTAAGAAAAATAAAAATTGAAATTGCACTTGCACTGCGAGATTGAGTCGCTTATAATGTACATTTGAAAAAGCAACATGCGTCAAACATCTTTCCAGACATGAGAAGTATTTATTAACATCTTGTCCAACAAAAGTTACGACAGTTGAGCATCCTTCTGTGAGATGATGTGGCTTCTTACACAGAATAAGGCAGTCATGTGTTTATTAGTCATGTTTAATCAATCAAAGCATTTCAATCATCTGTTTATTCAGCTACAGCGATAGTATGATGCCCATAGGGATTTCCTGGAATGACACGTGTTATCTAATTCTACGGCAGGGCATATTTCTGTGCAAGAGCGCCTTCTAGCTTTCATATGGAGAAGCATTTATACTACTGATTACAGAGTCATACAACTCTGACAAGCTGCACATAAAATAATCGCAGTCTTTGCCAAATCACGTGCGATTTAAGCACAGCCATTGAGTGAGGACAGTCTGCTAAGTATCTCATCACTCCGGTGAACAGGAAGAGGGCCAGAGCAATTTACAGTGTCTGACATCGTACTTGCGAGTTCAAACACCTCTTTAATATTATTTTTAGTGATCTCCGACTGTCGAAGACGAACATCATTAGTGCCGACGTGAATAATAATCTTAAGAGTATTTATGATTAGCATTAGCCAGCACTTTTAAATTTGCTTTGATGTCAGGCACTCTGGCTCTCGGCAATCATGTGACTATGGTGGCTGGTGTCTCTATTTTCACGTTTCGTGTAATAGAATTGCCAATTACTAGGACACTTTCATCAGGATTCTCAGTGGGTGCATCACTGAGTGGGGAGAACCTGTTTGAAGTTGTAATCGGAATGGAACAGTGGTGTTTTGCCCCGCAACTATGCCGTCTCACAGTCACCCAGTTGTCCTGCTGCATGGGCTCTACAGCCGGAACTGAACAATGTACAGGTTTTACTAAGCTAGTTGCATCCAAAACAGTATCTAGAGCCCTTGCATTCTTATTATCCTCGATTAAAGTTTGGAAACGTGTCTCTAATTCTGAAATAACTCTTTTGCTTTGAATGCATTCCCAGCCGTGTCAAACCGCGACTAGCTTGACTGTTCAAGGCATTAAAGATTGTTGCAATATGCAAAGGCTGAATATTTCAGTGTACCAGTCTTTTTATGGACCCTAATTTTTTTTCTTTTTTTCGGGACAAATGAACTGCTCTATGTCCAAACCTGCGCTTCGTCAAATAAAGGCAGTAAAGTCCTTTCAGACAGGCTGCTCCACTTCGTCGTCGTCTTCTTATATTTCCTTTTTAATAACATTAGGCCTAGGCTATAGGCCTATGTGGAAAAAAAGCAGTAGCCAACTGGCGATTTTCAGTTGTCTCATTACTCTGTACATTTTACAAATATATGCAAAAGATAGCTACGAATTTGTGATATACGCAAAATTATGTATGAAAATGGCTCAAGGGCAGATTTTTTTAGTGATATAAGAAAACTTATGCGACAATGCATTTTTTGTAGGGATGACATCATCACTCACTCCATTTTGTTGGTAAAAGGCCAACTGGATGGAAACAGCCTTGAGAAGGCAAATTTCGCAAATATTTTTTTTGCGCATATTGGCTTTACATGTGGTTAAATTATGGCTTTTGATGTGTTTAGCCATGTGTGGGCCACATAAGGGCTGTCAGCCCTTTACAGAACTCAGCCATACAAGAATAACATATAAGGTTCACATATGGGCCATGTCTGTTTTTATTATTTGGCTCACTACTGGTTGAGTTATGGCCCTCTTTTGGTATAGTTCTACCAGAAAGACTCGGGAGGCAAGATAACATATGATATTTATTAACAAATCCGCAAATGCAAGCAAAATATTGTTAGATAAGTTCTTTGGCGTAGGCCCCATCCGTAGCTCACATCCTGAGGGTTGCAGACTCTGCATTTCCTGCCTGAAGATGAAGGCAGGGGCATAGCCGACCCCCGGGAGGTATGGACAGGGACCATCCTGGTGGTGGTGGGGAGGATGGGGGCGTCATCAAGTTGGCGTCATAATCTGCAAACTCAGAGGTGTAAGTACCAATCTTTTATTCTCCAAGTGTTAGATAATGATTGGTTAGATCTAAAAAGATCTCTTCCCGGCAAAACTTAGGCTAGAGCTTTCATTTCTGGCTAAAAAGATGTGGGCCAGATCTGGGCTGGCAAACACGATCTAATCTGGGCCACACCTCAGCTGTTTATTTGGGTCACATCTATGACAAAGGAAATTTGCTGACTGGGTGGCATATTAAGGGTGTCACGATTTCGATTTTAAATCGAAATCGACCGAAATTAAGTCACAATCTCAAACTTCGAGTTAAAAAATGGAATCGTCGATGTTGCCACACTCCCATGTTGCGTCCGGTTGCTTGCCAAGCGAAAAAAAAAACGTGTTGAAGTGCTGCGAGTCAACCTCCTCTAACAGCCACTCAAAAGATAGCATGGCAACTGCAGATGCAGGAGACCCATCGACAGAACTCGAACCCCCTCCTCTTTCACTGAAGTCGCTGGTGTGGAAGTATTTTGGATTTCCAGCGAGTTATGTTGACAACGATCGCGTTGTCGACAAAAAAACAACAGTGCAAGCTATGCTATGTGCGTGTACCATATTCTCTCACTAGCAGCACGACTAACATGGCAGGGCATCTCCGCAGGCACCACAAAAACATAGATTTATCTGTTAAACCAACAACTACACAAACTACTCTTCTGTCTTCATTTGGAATTAAACTTCCAAGCAACTCAACTCATGCAAATGCAATTACGCGTGCGTTAGGAATATTCATAGCCGCATACATGCAACCTTATTCGGTGGTGGAAAACGTCTTGGGTTACAAGTGTAACCCTTGTTCCCTGAGTAAGGGAACGAGACGCTACGTCGTTGACGTGATGGGAATCCTCTGTATTTTGTGTTCGTGAAGCACCACTGTATCCAACCAATGAGAGAGAGAACGTGACGTCATCGGCGGGCGACGTCGCGGACTATAAAGCACGCCCAAAAACAGAGAACGCTAGCTTCTGTGATATGTCTGAAGGAAGCGCTCCAGGCATGCAGGAGGTACGGCAACATGACGTAGCGTCTCGTTCCCTTACTCAGGGAACAAGGGTTACACTTGTAACCCAAGACGTTCCCTTTCGAGGGAACTATCGACGCTACGTCGTTGACGTGATGGGAACGCTGTCCCAACTATGCCGTGCCTCCGAGTGCCTGGCTGCCATCTTGTAGCACCAAAGCACCCGGAGTACTACTAACATCTAGGTCATAAAACCTAACAAAAGTATGCTGGGATGACCACCCCGCAGCACCACAAATATCAGCCAGGGAAACACCCGACCTGTGAGCTGTTGATGCCGCCATACCTCTTGTTGAGTGCGCCCTAATGTTCAAAGGACATGGGAGCCCTAAGGCTCTATAAGAAAGTGTGATGGCCTCAACCACCCACTTACTCATTCTTTGTTTGGAGGCTGGGCCCCCTCGATTCGGGGACCCATAACATACAAAAAGCTGGTCAGATTTTCTCCACAGGGCAGCTCTGTGGACGTAAGTATCCAGCGCCCTCACTGGGCACAGCAGGTTAAGTCTCCCCTGATCCGGTGTAGTAAACGGAGGGGGATAAAAAGCCTCCAGAACAATGGGACCTGGGACCCTGGTGGGGACTTTGGGTATGTAACCAGGCCTTGTATGCAGGAAGGCCTTAACCATACCTGGTGCAAACTCTAAGCATGATGGTAACACCGAAAGAGCTTGAAGGTCACCTATTCTTTTCAATGAAGAAATGGCTAATAAGAACACAGTCTTTAATGTGAGCATTTTGTCCGACACATCTTCCAAAGGTTCAAAGGGCGCCTCAGCCAACCCTTGTAACACAATGGCCAAGTCCCAGGTCGGAGATTTTGGGCGCACTGAGGGCCTCAACCTCAGTGCGCCACGAAGGAAGCGTACAACTAAGGGGTCTCGACCTACCGAGACACCCTCCATAGAAATGTGGTAAGCCGAAATAGCAGCAACATACACTTTTAGTGTGGAGTACGTTAGACCCTCTGACAGTTTCCCTTGAAGGAATTGAAGCACATGGCTAATAGAAGAATGGACCGGGTCCACTCTGAGATGACTACACCATGTAGAAAACACATTCCATTTATACATGTAAAGCTTCCTTGTAGATGGAGCCCTGGACTGAAGGATGGTTTCCACCACCTCCGTTGGGAGACCAGAATCTATGAGTCTTGCCCCCTCAGAGGCCAGGCCCACAGTTTCCACATCTCTGGACGGGGATGAAAGATCGTGCCGCCCGCTTGGGACAGGAGATCCTGTCTGATCGGAAGCTCCAGAGGAGAGCCGTAAAGGAGAGAAACTAGGTCCGCAAACCAAATTCTCGTTGGCCAGCAAGGAGCCACCAATATTAGATGCACCCCTTCCTGGCGTACTTTGTCCAGAACTCCCGGGAGCAGAGAGACTGGGGGAAACGCATACAGGCGTCGCCTCGGCCACGTCTGTATCATGGCATCCAACCCCAGAGGAGCTGGGTGCCTCAGAGAATACCACAGAGGGCAATGGGTTGACTCCTCTGTGGCAAAGAGATCGACTTCCGCTCGACCGAACACTTTCCATATGAGCTCCACTACCTCGGAGTGGAGCTTCCATTCCCCCGGACTCGCGCCCTGCCTCGACAGGGCGTCCGCCCCCATATTCAGATACCCTGGGATATACGCCGCTTTCAACGAGAGTAACTTCCCCTGGGTCCAAAGGAGGATACGGCTGACTAGCTTGCACAGTGGACGAGACCGCAGCCCCCCTTGGTGATTTATATAAGAGACCACCGTAGTGTTGTCTGTCTGGATCAACACATGGTGGCCCCTCAGGTCGGATAGGAAGTGTTTCAGAGCCTGAAACACTGCCAGCATCTCCAGCCGATTTATGTGCCAGGAGGCCTGGTGTATATCCCACCGACCTTGAGCTGAGCGACCACTCATGATCGCTCCCCAGCCCGTGAGGGACGCATCTGTCGTAAGCATTACGCGACGACATGAAGTTCCCAACACGGGTCCCTGGGACAGGAACCAAGGCTTTTTCCACATGACCAGAGCACGAAGGCATCGCCGCGTGACTTTGATCATGCGAAAAGGATTTCCCCTCGGGGAAAACCCCTTGGTCCTGAGCCACCACTGTAAGGGTCTCATGTGCAGAAGGCCAAAAGTAATAACGTTGGACGCAGCTGCCATCAGACCCAACAGTCTCTGAAACTGTTTTACAGTGAGTGACTGGCCTAACTTCACCCCTTTCACGGCCCCGAGGATGGAATCCACACGAGCAGGGGACAATTGCGCCTGCATCGTGGTGGAATCCCAGATTACACCTAGGTAGTTTGCAACCTGCCTCGGGACCAGCACACTCTTTTTGGCATTGAGCCTCAACCCAAGCCTTTTCATGTGCGACAGAACCACATCTCGATGTAGAACTGCCAGACGTTCCGTTTGAGCTAATATCAACCAATCGTCGATATAGTTCAGTACACGGATGCCCCGGAGTCTCAGCGGAGCCAAGGCTGCATCCATGCACTTCGTGAACGTGCGGGGTGACAGTGATAGGCCGAAGGGAAGAACCTTGTATTGGTATGCTTCGCCCCCGAAAGCAAACCTGAGGAACTTCCTGTGAGAAGGATGGATGGATATGTGAAAATACGCGTCCTTCAGATCTATCGCCACAAACCAGTCCTCGGATCTGATCTGTGGAATAATCTGTCTGAGTGTAAGCATCTTGAACTTCAACTTCTTTACAGATCGATTTAGTATGCGTAAATCTAGAATCGGACGCAACCCTCCATCCTTCTTTGGAACAATGAAGTAGCGGCTGTAAAAGCCCGACATTTTGCTGGGAGGAGAAACCCTTTCTATAGCTCCTTTTTGCAAAAGCGTCGTAACTTCTTGTTCCATAACCAGAGACTGCTCTGGAGCAACCACAGTGTGAATCACTCCACTGAACTTGGGGGGAAGAGAACCGAACTGAATTCTGTACCCCTGTTCTACTATGAACAGCACCCATTTCGAAACATTCGGAAGACATTTCCACTCCTCTGAATGATCTACTAAGGGTACCAGCCTCTCGAGACTGGTCTCTGGTGTTTTTTGAGCACTTGGCTCGTTTATCTGACGCGGCGCACCGGCAGATAAACGAATCACGTGCTGGCCGACCCTCCTCGGAGGATCGACGGGGACTGCTGCGTCCTGTCGCACTTTGAGTGGCAGGGTTGGCAGAACAGCCCCCTGAGGGCACCGAAGGGGAACGATAGAAATTAATCGTCGAACCCCTTCGGAGGGGACTGCCCTCAGAAACCCTGACCCACGACCGTCAGGATTTCTTTTGGGAAGCCTTCCGGGAAATAATGACGGTCCTCAGATCCGTCCTACCCCCGGAAGGCTTCGGCTGTGCGGCACGCTCCGGTCCCCAAGCTTTCCGCGGGGGAGCACGGGCGGCCACACTAGCCTTCTGTTGGGGTCTGTGCCCCGAGGAGCCGGCTGTCGGCTGAGGCTGCCCCCGCCCGGCAGCCTCAGGGGGATGAGTTTTTCGAGGGAGGAACCTTTGAAACGCCGCCTTCTGCTTTTTTGCCTCCTCGAACCTGTCGACGACAGTATTAACTGCGTCACCGAACAGGCCCTCGGAGGAAAGCGGCGCATCCATGAGGACATGTTTGTCTTTGTCCTTTATATCAGCTAGATTGAGCCACAGATGTCTCTCCGTGCCCACCAATGCTGCCATGGAGCGGCCCACTGACTTGGCCGTCTCTTTGGTGGCACGGAGAGCTAAATCCGTGGCTCTCCTCAGCTCTTGGATAGTTTCAAAGGTTACCTCCCCACTTTCATCAATTTCCCCCAGCAGATCAGCTTGGTATGCCTGCAGTATACTCATCGTGTGCAGACATGCCGCAGCCTGACCCGCTGCCGAGTAAGCCTTGCCCACCAGATTTGATGTTTGCTTTAATGGTCTGGTGGGCAATGTCGGGGCTTTCAGGGACGATGCAGACTCGGGCGAGAGATAGCTCGCAAGCGTCTCTTCAACCCGAGGCATCGCCCCATAACCGTGTTGCTTCAGCCCGTTAATATTGCTGTACATAGATGTTTGCGGGCTGAAGACACGGTACTGCACGGGTCTATTCCACGACCTCGACACCTCGGTGTGGAGGTCGGGAAAGAACGGCAGTCCCCGACGCTGAGGCAATGACCTGGCTGGAAGAAAGCGTTCGTCCAGTTTACTCTTTATTTTGGGAACGCTTTCCTCCACGGGCCAGTTTATATTTAATTTTTTTACTGCCCGGGCCATAACCTCAGCAAGCTCCTCATGGGCTGGAGATGAGGATGACGGTCCCTCATCTCCACCCTCGATACCTTCAATATCAACCTCCTCGGAGGAAGATACATTCAGTATCGGTGTCTCTCTTCGGGGGGAAGAAACCGCAGCGCGTGCTTCCGCCACCAAAGGAGAGACACTGGATCTAGCAGGTAAGGGGAGCGATAAGGCAAAGCCCGTCTCTCCCCCCTCTGTTAGATCCATTTGTGAACCCCACGAGTGCAGTCTACGCTGTGCCTCGGCAGCAGCGGGACCAGACCCGCGGGGAACACTCGCCGCGGCGCCCTCCTCAAAGAGCGCCCGGCGTGAGCGAAGTGCCCTGAGAGTGAGCCTCTCACAGTGAACACAGACAGCCCCCTCGAGAGCTGCCTGTGCGTGCTCAATCCCCAGACACTTCACACACATTTCATGTGTGTCCCCTGCCACGATGAATCGCGGACAGGGAGGCACACACTTCGTGAAACGTTCCGTCATTTTGCTTTGTTCAGACAATACAACAATAAATAGAACAGACAAGATACATGTAGCGCTTACTGAAGACAACAGAAGCTAGCGTTCTCTGTTTTTGGGCGTGCTTTATAGTCCGCGACGTCGCCCGCCGATGACGTCACGTTCTCTCTCTCATTGGTTGGATACAGTGGTGCTTCACGAACACAAAATACAGAGGATTCCCATCACGTCAACGACGTAGCGTCTATAGTTCCCACGAAAGGGAACTCCGGTTTTAGGCATTTAATTAGCGTGCTAGAACCACGTTACGAAATCCCAAGGAGAACGCATCTCACAGCTACAGTGATTCCCTCCATGAACAATAATGTAAAAGAGAAAGTTATTGTTACAGTTGTCTTGTCTTGTTCTATTATAAAAAATGTTAATGTTTTTGACAACTCAAAGAGCAGCTCTTAACAACATATCCATCTTTAGGAAGAACATGAAAGAATGAAAAAATACAGTCATCATTCTCAGGGGATAAAAAGTAGTTATCAGTGTGGTAACTGTTCGGAAATAGTTTAAGACACTTAATTGTTCAGAGACTATGGACATGTCTCTTTTATTGTTTTTGTTTGTTTTGTTGTGAACTTGAATGTCATCTTTTGTGAAGAAGACTGCACTTACAAAAGAGAAACTAGATGGCAGTTTATTTTGCTTAAGTTTTCAATTGACTGAAGATATAAGTTGTTACATTATGTTGTTAATAAAAGTTTTAAATTTGACAATGTAGTGTGTTACATTGCGAACAAAGGTCAGATATTATATTGCATAAAAGTCTAGTCTGAAAAATGGCATAGCAACCTGTGCTTTAAAAAAAATATATGTAAAAATTGAGAATCGAATCGAACCGTGACCTTAGAATCGAAAATGTAATCGAATCGAGGATTTGGAGAATCGTGACACCCCTATGGCATATTAATGTTTTCACTCAATCCATATTACAAATTAATGGACCCTTTCTCAATACCAACAAACAACATATTTATATAAAATAATATTTATTGAACAACAATATTTAAATTAACAACAATAGCCATTATAAATGACAGTAAGAAATAAGCCCAATTGTACAATTCAGTCAAATGTACAAAAGCAGTGCTCTACAGCAGTGTTTCCCAACCGCTGTGCCGTGGCACACTAGTGTGCTGTGACAGGTTGTCAAGTGTGCCATGGACAATTACCAAATGCCAAAAAATAAATAAAATAAAATACATACTACACAGTTAAGAATACATCGTTGGTGTCAGGCGGAAACCTTATATTTCTATTTCCCCTTTGAAAGGGAACTCTTGCTGCATCAAAGCGCTATGGGGAATGCCTCCACGTGAACCGGGGTCTAAAACGTTTATCAAATCATGACAATATCATATTGACCGGCGACAGCCCATGACATCAAAATGGTGCAACCCAAAAATATATAAGGGGCATCTAGAGAACATGTCATCCTCTTTTCATCTTCAGGGACTGTTATGTGTGAAGCACTATCGCTGGCAATCAGTATGAAATGCACAGAGAAAACCAAGCAGTTTAAGAAGTGTATCTATCCATGTCCAAGATATTGGACACCAGACGATACACACGAACTGTGCGTTCATTGTAAAGAAGGGCACACATGGGGAAGCTCTCGAGGGAGCTGCCTGTGCAAATTGTGAGCGTTTTCCTTTGAGAATGGTCCACTCTCGTCTGGCTCTCTTCTCGAGGGAAGAGAGTTCAGCGTCTGGTTCAGATGGAGCTCGTCTGAGAGTTTGAGAGGTGTGTAGACCTCTTGCACGATTTGGCGCCTCACGAGAGTTAGCTGCTGGGAGAGGATGTTGTAATAAAAAATAATAAAAAAAATACATTCACAGGTTCAGCAGCGAGTGCTCTTCCAGCCAAGCAGGAGATGGTAGAGGGTGAGTTGACTGAATCCTCTCAGCCACCCTGCCCCGCGTATGCTGAGCTGTAATGGAACACGCTGCTGGCAGATTACAGTTGCCATGGCAGCGTGTTAGGAGAGAGACCGCGTGCAGTCGGCTTGATGATCGGTTTCTCTCTGGCCATGATCCTACAGCTCCAGTGAGCCTTCCATTCCTTCCTGACCTGCATACTGAGGTTGGAGGGGGACCACTGTTCCCTGTGTAGAGTTTGTGGGGATTTATTTATTTAAAAATAAGAATTATTTTTATAAACTACTATGTGTTTAGGGCCCTGAAGTTTCCTGTTGGTTGGCTAGAACCATATTTTAAGGGTGTTACAACCTCTCATAAAAATGTCAGCTTGAAGAGAAGAGAGATTACGTAACATAAACAAGAACGACTAAATGGCGGAATCAATCAAATCTATTTATTCACTCACTCATAACAAACGACATGATAATAACGAACATAACCACCAAGTAAAGAATTTAACAGAATGGACAACAATTAACAAAGGGAAAAAAAACAAACAACAAAAGCAAAATAAAGATGCAAAGACACTTGTTTGCTGGCTAGCCCACAAAATCTGTTGTCTCTGTTTCTTTCTCCTCCTCGTTACCGTCTTTATAAGTCAGCTCAATCAAATCAGCCACTCTCAAATCATGAACAGGTGCGTCCACCTAAGAGAGAGAGAGCAAGTACACGCTCCAAAAAAGATAGAGCGACGCCAAGACAAACAAGGGAGGGGCAAAACAGGAAAAAAAACAAGACACAGACCAAGCCACCGACTGGAACACTCCCCCACCTAAAAAAAAAAGATAAATATGTTTTTGAGTTGAGTCTACATGAGAGCCAAGCAAACAATTACATAACAATACATTATCCTCCTGAAAGAGCATCTGCAACAACATTGTCACTACCCTTCTTAAGCTTAATCTCCAGGTTGTGTTTTTGGGCCATCAAGGCCCAACGCATTAAGCGCTGGTTATGATTATACATATGTGATAAGAACACCAACGGATTGTGGTTGGTCAAAACCACCACAGGCACGGATGCAGCCCCCAGATAAACATCAAAATGTTGTAACGCAAGTAACATTGCTAATGTCTCCTTCTCTATTGTCAAATAGTTCAGCTAAGGCCGACGGAACTTAGTAGAGAAGTAAGACACAGGATGAGAAAACCCGTCAGCACCATCTTGCAGAAGGACAGCTCCCGCCCCTGTCGCACTTGCATCCACCTCCAGCGTGAACGGTCGGGACAGGTCAGGGGTTGACAGAACTGGAGCACTACACAGAAGAGACTTCGCACACATGAAAGCATGTTGACACTCGTCCGACCAACAGAAAGAAAAGGTTTTTTAGGACTGCATAAAGCAGTCAAAGGTGCCACGATCGTAGAGAAAATTTTACAAAAGCACCTATAATATTCGGCCATTCCTAAAAATCGCCGCAGTTCCCGCTGTGTCGTAGGAACGGGATAAGACAGAATAGCAGTTACCTTATCATCTATTGGTCATACCTTTCCTCAGCCAACTTGCTTACCTAGATAAGTGACAGTTGCTTTCGCGAATTCACACTTTTTCAAGTTAAGTGTGAGAGAAGCACTAGAAAGACGACTAAAAACGGTCTGTAACGTTGTCATATGCTCAGTCCAAGTGGCAGAATAAATCACCACATCATCCAAGTACACATTACACTTGTCAACATCTCTTAAAACCAACTGCATTAAATGCTGGAAAGTCGCGGGTGCTTTTCGCAGGCCGAAAGCCATTCTCGTATATTGAGCAAAGTGATCTGGCATGACAAAAGCAGCAATATCAGATGTACGCGAGGTTAACGGGACTTGCCAGTATCCTTTTAAGAGATCTAGCTTTGTGATATACTGTGCAGTTCCAATATTGTCGATACAATCTTCGACTCGTGGCAATGGAAGTGAGTCTGGCACGGTCACCGCATTCACCTTTCGAAAGTCAGTGCAAAATCTGAATGATCCGTCTTGTTTTGGAACTAAAACACAAGGAGAACTCCACGGGCTTTTACTCGACTTTGCTAAATTATTCTGCAACACATACTCTACTTCTACTTTCATTACCTGGCTTTTGTCCACAGAACATCAATACACATGTTGTTTGATGGGTTTGGCAGAGCCCACATCGATATCATGCTGGAGAACTGAAGTACATGAAGGAACATCATGAAACAAAACAGGATAATTTTTAATCAGTTCCATAACATCCTGCTTTTGATCAGCATCTAAGTAAGACAACTGCTCTTGTAAAGAATTTAAAAACTCAGAGTTATTCAAAAACCCGCCATTCAGCATCTCACTGTGTACTTCCAATCCATCCTCAACCTGTGCATTAAACATGGATAAGACAGGTTCCACCTGTTCATTCACTGTGGGTAACTCAGAAACGTTAGTTGTCGCAGCAGTGTTTTTTGACTGTTCCGAATACGCTTTCAGCATGTTCACGTGGCATAAACGCGTTTTCCTACGTCGATCTGGAGTATGAAGCACATAATCAGTCTCGCTCACTTTTCTCTTAATGACATAAGGCCCCGAAAAACGTGCAGCAAGAACAGAACCCAGCAAGGGCAGCAGTACCAGATTATTTTTTTTAAAGATAACCCATTTAGCTAGTAAAATTATTGGTATACCTACCCCTAATTTATCGGATAGTGTCTCCACATTCACGTTCCGAAAGGCACAAAAAATCTTAAATGACCCAGACCATCTACTGTATCAATATTTTACCCCCCTTCCTTCTGGCTATAGGTAAAGTTTACCCATGTGTAGAAAGGCCAGGTATAGTAAGAGCTTTATTCCTGTAGCTATACGAGCTCTAAACACACAGGAAGTCAGTCACTGATATATTTACTGTCATCTTATGCTCTTTCTCTTTTTTATGATATGTTGATCATTTAACATGTTATGTCTTGTATTTGTTATGTTCGCATCTACGGTGGAAACAAATTTACTCTTGAGGACAAATAAAAACTATATATCCATCTATCCTATACTCGGCCACACGTAACAGAAGAACGGACCTAAAAAGATGGACTTACCAGCAGTCCAGCTGCTTTGCCTGAACCAGGAGCAGCAGTCCGTCAAGGCCCACACCCAGAGATTTCAACAACTAGCATGTCTCATAAACTTCCCAGACCGATTGCTTTGCACATTCTACCTGACCAGCCTGAATGTGGAAACGAAGGCACGCCTATCCGGTGTAAGTCCTTGGGGAAAGTTCGCTGAGTTTGTGGAGTGGGTGCTTGAAAACAGTAGAGTGGCCAACACCATCTGCACAGCGGAGGATTCCAGCCCCACTCTCACAGATCTAGAGCCCAGCCAGCCATCATCCTACCACACAGAATGGACTCCTGAGTCCCCTGCAGACAGAGCCTGCTGCAATGCACGAACTGACGTTGGAGAGGGTGGAGCAAGCCCTGTAGCCTGAGCCTTGCAAAATGTCTGACCAGGTGTGTGAGCTGCCAACATTGTCCGTCATCGTGGGAGTCCTCGTGGAGTTCCACGGGATGGAAAGGAGCCCCGCCCACACTTCCGCCATTGAGGGTGAGCTGCCACTGGCCTTTGAACTAGTTAATGATTTGCAGTAAGAAAGGAATCAGGGATGCGCTGTTACATTGTAGGAACCGTGGACGAACCAGACAAATGAATCATTCAGATGATTCTTTCAAAACATAATTCTAATTCAGAATCAAGGTTCCGATTGCAGCTCGTCTACAGAGAAAACCAACGTTAATTACTTTTATAACCCCCATGCCTCCTGACAGCAGGAGAAGTGACAAACCAAATGGTCATCCAAAAAGATAAAGAGTCTTTGATCACCAGATCAAAAGAGAAAAGAGACACAATGCAGGCCCTTTTGGTTTCTCTAATGGGACCTAAAACTTTACAGAAAAACCAATGAAGACTGTTCTGCAACTAAAACTGCATCAAAATTGTTCCAAACTATTTTAAATGGACTTATCAAACATCTTTTAACTACATACATTTTACATCATGTGTCCACAAATACTACCTGTAACCAGTTTTGCTTTAGAACACTCACAATTCATGTAAATGTGATAACTCTTGAATGACTGACTGAAAGTATGCCTTATTTGGACTTGATTTAATTCTTTTCCTCTTTGCTAAATCCTGGCTTGAATGAAATCTGTTTAAAATGTATCATATTCCTTTTAATAGAAATTGCGGTTAAAATGGTACTCTCTGCTAAAGCAGTGTCACGGTTCATGGGTTCACTTACTCACCCTCGTGTGGTTGTGGTGTGTGTTCCCTGTGAGTGAGTGATTGTGTGGGCGTCACCCACCTGTCTGATTGTGATGTGCTGCCAGCCGTGTCTTGTTCTGTGTTTGCTATTTAATGTGCGTGTCTACATGGTGTCTTTGTCAGTTCGTTGCAGGCTGTCCCGGTGTCGTGTGTTCCGTGTTTCACTTCCTGTTTCCTGGATTTCTGGACTATTGTCTTGTGCCCGCGTCTGGGTTGGATTATCCTTGGTTTCTGATACCCGTTGCAGCCCTGCGCCACCCTGTTCATCTGCCTCTGCACGCCATTGCTTCAGCACGCCTCAGTCACTGCAACGACTGCCCATTTGGAGTGAAGTTATTGTACAGCGTATTCTGTCAATAAATATTGTTTTACTTGCACTTGGATCCTCTCTCTGTGTTCATTTCCTGACAAGCAGAGACGGGAAGTAACACCTATTCATGATTGGGGGCAGAGAAAAGCCCTTTTGAAACAGGACGATATCTGATTGGCCAAAACTCCTCTGAGGTGTGACAAACAACTAAGTTTAAATAGTCATATCGCAAGATAGTGAACTGGTCAAGTCAAGACAAAAGACGAAGACAAGTACCAAGAACCATGGAGTAACAAGAAGAACAGACAAGCAGCTCATTCAAGCCATCCAACTTTCACTCACTTTTCTTTTCTTTTACTTAATTTTCTTTTCCGCTGAAAGTCTCGTGTTCTAAGTTTTTCTGTAAAGTTCAACCAACGACTTTTGCCGCTTCAACTTTAACTCCAGAGACAAAGAGACTTCCTTTCATCTTTCCAGCAAGCTCAAACGTGATTGGGTTCTACCCATAGACTACAAAACACGGACCTTTAAGACCCTGCGACAAATCATCGACTTGGAAAACCCTTCTCTGCACGCCGACGAGGGAAATTCACATTTAAAGTCAACTAAAGCAAGTACCCCAGATTAAAAACTGAATTGGTGCATTTAAATTAATGATTCATGGATCGTTCAGGTCTTTGAAGTGCATTACTAGGAATTATGTTCATCATATCACTCTTTCTCTTAAAACTCTTTCTCTCTCATTTCCTTTCTTACTGCAACGCATATGAATGAATGTGTGTATGTGTGTGTGTGTTTGTGTTAGATTAGTTTGTGTTAGAATAAAGAAAGTCTCTTGTAGATTGTTAAAAGAAAGTGTCTTTTATTATGTGCTTCTAAAATGAAAATGTCTTAAACTGTTGATCTTAAAGTTACCGTGCTCTAATCAGTGTTTTCATGATTGTTGGATATTTATATCCGCTACAAGAGCTTATTACGGCTCAAGCAAATGAGGCATATTTGCCTCAAGATGGCGCCGAGCATGGCGGCCGTGTTGCGAGCTCCGAGTAAACTTTGTAGTTTATGGTTTGTTTTACTTGTTTTTTTGTTGTTCTACGTATTGGATGTTGTTTGTAAAACTGTCTACGACAGACACACTCTCCTAAACATAGGATCCTACGTCGCGAAACGCAAACCGGACTTTGAGTTCTTGAACACTGGCGCCTTGTTTACAGACACCACATCAGAGCCCTTTGTCTGGGCCGCGCGGGCGCGACCGAGGAAACGACGCCGGAAAAGAGGGAAGAGAGCCGGCGTCCTTGTAAGACTCAGACTTCGTTCCCTCCGACCTCCTCTCCCAACCATTTTGCTGGCTAACGTTCAGTCACTGGACAACAAACTCTGTGAACTGCGGGCACGTATCTCATACCAACGAGAAACAAGGGACTGCTGCATTATTTGCCTCACAGAAACCTGGATGTCTGCTGCGATTCCAGACTCAGCCATCGAGCTTACGGGGTTCTCCGTGCATCGCTCGGACAGATCGAAAGAGCTCACAGGGAAAAGCAGAGGTGGGGGTGTTTGTTTCTTTATCAACAACTCGTGGTGTGATGGAAGGAACCTACACTCTATTAAAACCTTCTGCTCCCCTGATCTGGAATTTCATATGCTTCTGTGTCGACCATTCTGGCTACCGAGGGAATTTACAGCGGTCATAATCACAGCTGTTTACATTCCTCCTCAAGCCAACACAGACCAGGCACTCAAGGAACTGTATGGGAATATAAGTGAGCAGGAAACCGCATACCCAGATGCAGCGTTTATTGTTGCGGGGGACTTTAACAAAGCCAACTTAAGAACAATAGCTCCAAAATATTTTCAACACATCACCATAAACACGCGTGGTGATCGCGCACTGGACCACTGTTACTCTCCTTTCCGGGACGCCTACAAAGCTCTCCCCCGCCCACCTTTCGGCAAATCGGATCACTCCTCCATTCTGCTCCTGCCTGCCTATAGGCAGAAACTGAAACGGGAAGCACCCGCCCTCAGGACAATTCAATGCTGGTCGGACCAATCAGACGATATACTACAGGACTGTTTTGATCACGTGGACTGGGACATGTTCCGGGCAGCGTCTGATGGCGACATAGAGGCGTACTCAGAAACTGTAACGTGTTTCATCAGGAAGTGTGTAGAAGATGTTGTGCCGACAAAAACAATCCGCATCTACCCCAACCAAAAACCGTGGATTAACAACGAGGTTCGAGTAGCCTTGTCAGCGCGGACATCCGCTTTTAAATCTGGGAACGCTGATGATCGCAAACAAACAAGTTACGATCTCAGGAAATCCATCAAAGCCGCAAAAAGACAATATAAAAACAAAGTTGAAGAACAATTCAACACCAACAATGCAAGAAGTATGTGGCAGGGAATCAATAACATCACAGATTTTAAAGGGAATAAACCAGCTACTGTGAACATTGCCGCCTCTCTACCGAATGAGCTTAATAACTTTTATGCTCGTTTCGAGGCTCTCAACACCGCCCACACAGAGAGCGCCCCCGCAGCTGCTGCAGGAGATGTGAGTGCACTCACCGTCTCCGTCGCGGACGTAACCCGATCCTTCCGTCGGGTAAATATCCGCAAGGCTGCGGGTCCTGATGGCATCCCAGGCCGTGTGCTCCGAGCATGCGCATCCCAACTAGCCGGTGTTTTCACAGACATTTTCAATCTCTCCCTCTGTCTGTCTGTGGTTCCCTCGTGCTTCAAAAAATCCACCATTGTGCCCATACCAAAGAAAAATAAAATCACATGCTTAAATGACTGGAGGCCTGTTGCTCTCACACCCATCTTCAGCAAGTGTTTTGAGAGACTCGTCAGAGATTACATCTGCTCTGTGCTGCCTTCCTCGTTGGATCCACTTCAATTTGCATACCGAAGCAACCGCTCTACAGAGGATGCCATTGCTTTCACCCTACACACTGCTCTCTCCCACCTGGATAATAAGAACACCTATGTGAGAATGCTGTTTGTGGACTACAGCTCAGCATTTAACACCATAGTGCCTGCCACACTTGTTGCGAAGCTCCAGACTCTGGGACTAAACAGACCTCTGTGCAGCTGGATCCTGGACTTCCTGACAGGCAGAAGTCAGGTGGTCAGAATGGGAAACAACACATCATCCCCGCTGACCCTCAACACTGGTGCTCCTCAGGGCTGTGTCCTCAGCCCACTCCTGTACTCCCTGTACACATATGACTGTACAGCCACACACAGCTCCAACGTCATCGTCAAATTCGCCGACGACACAACGGTGATAGGCCTGATCACCAACAACGATGAGACGGCCTACAGAGAGGAGGTGAGCACTCTGACTAAATGGTGTCAGGAGAACCACCTCTCACTCAACATCGACAAGACCAAGGAGCTGGTGGTGGATTTCAGGAGACAGAGCAGAGAACACAAACCCATCACCATCGACATGACACCTGTGGAGCGGGTAAGCAGCTTTAAGTTCCTCGGCATTAACATCAGTGAGGATCTCACCTGGTCTACACACACTGACGCAGTGCTGAAGAAGGCACATCAACGCCTCTTCTTCCTGAGACGGCTGAGGAAGTTTGGAATGAGCCCCAGCATCCTCAGATCATTCTACATTTGCACTATAGAGAGCATCCTGACGGGCTGCATCACTGCCTGGTTCGGAAACAGCACTGCTGGCAACCGTAAAGCACTGAAAAGGGTCGTGCGAACTGCCAGCCACATTGTTGGAGGTGAGCTTCCCTCCCTCCAGGACATCTACACCAGGCGGTGTATAAGGAAAGCCCGGAGAATCATCAGCGACTCCAGCCACCCGTCCCAAAGACTGCTCTCTCTGCTGCCCTCAGGAAGACGTCTCCGCAGCATCCGCGCCCGCACTAGCCGACTTAGGGATAGCTTTTACCCTCAGGCTATCAGACTAATGAACAGTCAAAACTAATACACCTTACAGCATACTCCACAATGGTATGCTCACACCGCACTTTAACTTAACAGCCCAACACTGGACTATACATACACACTGCACTCAACACAATAAGATACCTGTTACTGGATACCGTCCAATGCACATCCATTTTTGTATCCAGTTCATGTACATCTGTTGCACCTTTGCATATTTTTATGCGTATATATGTCTACATAATGTAGAAGTCCATTCTGTGTATAGTGTATAATGTGTAGTGCTAACTGTAAGTATGTCAATAGTACACTGTGTGTACTGACTATATGTATTTGCATATTGCACATTTTTACCTGTTGTAGTCTGTATAGTTATATGTCTGTATGGTATATGTTAATTGTTTCTGCAATTTTTGGAACACGCTCACAAGAATTTCACTCTCCAAGGCACATGTGCTGTGGTGATGTGACAATAAAATTGACTTTGACTTTTGACTTTTGACTTTGACTTTGAACACTGGATGACTCAGCTGCTCGGTCGTAAACTAAGTCTTTATAATTCCCTATAAATTAATAATTTCATTTGAGCTAATTTTAATTCCTAGGGTGTGTTCCCTACAACATGTTCTGTTTTGGCTTAGTTTCATTGTGTTTTAGTTCTGTTTTCCCTGTGTGACCTACTTTCCCAGTGTGTTTGATTCATGATTCCGTTCACCTGTCTATTCTCCTTCGTTGTGCGCTTTATACATGTGACACAATTATTAACTTGCAACAATACCAGAATTACTGGATTAATGCACTGGTCGCAAAGTATTTCAGCTGGTCAATGAAATCTTTGTTCACGTCAAAATAAAACCCCTTAAGTTATAAATTAGTAGAATGTATCTATGCACATCTATGTGCATTCATTGTCTTGTCTCACAGTTGCTCTTGGTAAAGACATTAGGACTGAGTGAGACCTATTTCTTGCAAATGACCTACATTTTGGCCTTTAAAGATACTCTTGTCTATTTACTACTTCCTTACAGTTATTGTTAAATGAATCCATTTGTGTAATCAATCCAAGCTTGTGACCCAATGGAGTGACGTGAGACAAATAAAATGAACAATGAGGGATGGTTGACAGAAACTGACATAAAACACATGTCAAACACATTAGATGTCACAATCCATTTGGGCCAAAGCCCAATTTCAACAGAAGAATATAAAAAACTCTTAAAGCAATCTCTCAGAAATGATTTTCAGAAAACCACATCCAAACAGCTCTCAGCAAATTAAGTGTCAAGACACTGGAGAGAATTCGAGAAGGGTGAGGGGCTAAACGTGAGCATGTGGAAGCAATTACTGGCTGCAGGCGGGATCGGTTAGCTTTCGGCTTGCTGTGTGCCTCCAAGCTGCTGAGCAACCAGCCAAGTCTGTTTCCACAATCAAACAACCCCATAATACCTCCTCCTCAACTGAGCCTTCAGTTGAACCCTCATGAGCTTCAAAATGCTGCTTTCTCTGTGCATCTCTCGTTGGGAGAGGAAAAAATGTGTGAATCTTGATTCAAACTGTGACCTGTTTGCCGAGACCAAAGAGGAAATCCCACATGGAGATGTAATGTAGAGTGTAGAGAGCTCGACACTGCGCCTGGGAGGGGTCAGGAGGTTATTGATATTGTTAGACTGTGGGGACTGCTGGAAATGCATAAATAGCTTGAAGACACACATTCATCTTGCAGTCTTTCTCTGAATGCCTGGGCTCAGGTGACCTCCACTCTATTCTTCTGCAGGAAACCTCATTTGTCTCTTCAAACCCTGTAAGTGCATTCTTTGACTTGTATTTTATTCATGCAGCATGATGTTGAATTGCTTCTGCCTAATTATGATAAATACATTTTTTTTTTTTTAAAGCATATGAATTTAAAGGTAGTATATGACAAATACACATTACTATATACTTACTAAATGGATTCTATTTTAAATATGGTAATGTCTAAATGGTACATGATATTGGATCATTCATGTAATAATAATAATAATATAAATTATAACAAATTATAATAATTTATTTTAACAAGGTGATTTATATATATATATACACACACACAATATTATATTGAGTATAACTTAACCAATTTCAACAAATTATGCAATGTCATTGCCAATCCTTCTTTTGCTAAATATGCCATGTAACATTGCCTGGAAACACAGAGTGAGTTCAGTTATCCTACATTCCTTCCTTCTTAGTCAGTGTATGACACGGTTATATCAAATCACTCACAGAAGCAGCTTTTGTAAAATGTTTAAAAGTAGTACAAAGCTTGTCGCATGTATCCACATCTTTTGCATTATAAAATAGTTCATTGTTACTTCACAGAACCAGCATGGAAAAGATGACATCTCTGAAAGTGAACTGCTGGCTGCAGTGGCTTACTGTGACTCTGGCCCTGCTGAGTGAAGTCCCTGCAATGCCGTTCGATGTGGACCGCGTATGCACGGTGCCGTCTACGGCCAAGTACAGATTGACGTTTACCGGCCAGTGGACTCAGACTGCCTTCCCCAAACACTACCCTCTGTATAGGCCGCCTGCTCAGTGGTCCCCCATCATTGGTGAGTGGTCTTCTCTTATAAGTAAGAAATAGAGGGTATTAACCATTATTGCTTTCAAAATTTCTACATTTGTTGCCCCACTTTTTGGGTTGTAATGAATGCAATGGCCCATGTGTTCACCCACAGGGGGTTTGACCTAGCAATTATAACTTTAACGGTAACACTTTATTTTAGAGTCTTTTAACTAGTTGCTTATTAGCATGCACATTACAAGAATATTGGCTGTTTATTAGTGATTATTAAGCACATATTAATGCCTTATTCTACATGACCTTATTCTACATTCTTAATCCTACCCAATACCTAAACTTAACAACTAACTTACTAACTATTAATAAGCAGTAAATTAGGAGTTTATTGAGGGAAAAGTCATAGTTAATAGTGAATACATATTCCCTATACTAAAGTGTTATCACTTTAACCAAAAAGTCAAAACAAAGGTGATATACATTCATAAAAATAAAAGTTCCAATTGGGGGTTTTCGCAGCGATGCCATAGAAGATCCCCAAAGAACCTTTCAGTGAAGACTTTTTCTTAGTGTGAAGAACATTTTACTGATCTAAAGAACCTCCACTAAAAAGAAGCTTCATTGCAATGGAAAGGTTCCGTGGATGTTAAAGGTTCCTCGTGGAACCACAGATGCCAATAAAGAACCTTGATTAGAATTTCATGGTTTTAGTAACTATTAAAAATGAACATGGTGCATATTTTCAGTATGGCTAATCATTATTGGATTATCGAATACTATAATGATTTATCAGTTTCTTATAGATATATGTACAATAACAAAAAAGTGTATGTATATATATATATATATATATATATATATA
>RJVU01048457.1:2013611-2041078 GCA_003731715.1 Anabarilius grahami | reverse complement strand
CCCCAAAAAATGTTCCTGTAAAAAATCTTTTCCTTTTAAAAAGGTCTAGCCCCCTGCAAGGTACTGTATAATGTATAATTTACACATTGTTCCTAAATGGGCCTGAGCAAGACAGTGATGGCAGTACTAGAGTAGCATGGTATGCACTAAAGCAGAAGTACACATCAAACATCATATCAAAATCGTTTTCATTTTAGGAGTAACTCACAGCTCAGACTATTACATCTGGCAAAGGGATGATTACGCCAGTAATGGGGTGAGAGAGTTCTCTGAGAGAGGAGAGGCTTGGACCCTGATAAAGGAAGTGGAGGCAGCTGGGGAAAGAATCCAGAGCGTCTATGGCCTCTTCTCAGCGCCAGGTGTGGTTGGAGGAACCGGCCAGGCAACCACAGAATTTGAAGTCTATGCAAGACACTCTTTAGTAAGTACACTGTGCATCGCAATAGGTTAAAGCAAGGACAAGCCTAAGCCTCTTCTCTGAACCAAATCATGACCTTGCATATGATGCATTTATATGCAAATCCACACCATTTGACATTTAAAATGAATATTAAATCCAGTTGTTTTGCTAGCTTTGCAGCCTGGCCATGCTGTATTGCTGTTCCTGTCAGCTGGTCCAGCTGGCACACCATTGTACCAACCAGATAAACACGCTAAACACTGGTTTAACTAGGCCAGGAGACAGACTAGACCAGGTTAGACCACTTAGGACCATTAAACTACCTTAGCCTGGTTTAAGCTGCTGTTATAGCTGTTTTTTTTTTTTTTGTTTTTGTTTTTTTTTAAACCACATATGTTTTCAGTCAGAAGATGTGGACACTTCCATACTGTGTCCAAAGCATTCTTTTGGAACTAGCTCTCTACATGCACATACTTCATTGGCCTCCCAGGCATTCCATATAAAATATTATAGAGAGAATTGTAAATAATAAAACTTTCCAAAGGTAAACCACCCAGGCTAATGAGCAAGCTAAAACCACAGAGTAACCGAACACTAATGGTCTTCTTGTTTTGCAGCTGTCCTTCATTGTCCGCATTGTGCCAAGTCCTGACTGGTTTGTTGGAATAGACAGTCTGAACTTGTGTGAGGGTGATCACTGGAAGGGAAACATAAGCCTAGATCTTTACCCCTATGATGCTGGCACAGACAGTGGTTTCACCTTCTCCTCACCAAACTTTGAGACCATTCCTCAAGACAAGGTCACTCAGGTAATGTCTAAAAGAAGATAACCCTGGAAAATGTTTATTATTTTCCATTAAAAAAAATCCTTCTTAGACCAGCATGGTTTGTTGGTCTTATTTGGTTTAAGCTGCTCTCCCAGTCTGGCCAACTGAAAAGTTTCAAAATACCTCAGCCAACAGACCAGCCTGACCAGGCTTGGAGATGAGCTGAGACAAGCAAAACATTTTAGGCTGGTTTTAGATATGTTTTGGCAGCAGGGTTAACTCATGTTGGGAACCATCCTAAAGTGGTTTACTTGGTTACACTGGTTTAAGCTGGTTTAGTTGGTCTGCCAGTGACCACATTCTCTCTAAAACCAGCAAACTGGACCACCTGCTAGACCACCTAAACCACCTTTATTCAGCAGTGATGGAAGTCTTGTTAGAGATGTGTCTTCTCCTCAACAGATAACCTCATCATTTCCAAGCCACCCTGCAAACTCCTTCTACTATCCCAGACTGAAGCATCTCCCCCCAATAGCCAAAGTCTCCCTAACTAAGATCAAGAACAACCAGATCTTCAGCTTACCCATCCAGCCAACCCAGTCCAATCAGATTCCAAGTGGGAATGAAATAGACGGTTCTCTCATAAGTAAGCATTGGGAATTGTTTATAAAATGAATGGTGATATGTATGCTGTAATGCTCTGAATGTCTTCTCGTACAGGGCTTATTTATGCAAAAAACAGAGTTGCTAAAACTTTGTTTGAATCTTGCATATGCATGTTTTCTGTTCTTGAGGAAACACTAAAAATCTGTAGAGAGAGTTGTGGTTATTGAATCACAGGCTGTAGAAAGGTTTATCCATTCCCATGGTAACCAACACAACAAACTGCAAACAAGATAATGGAGGCCAACCCGTTTAAGTTTTCTGCCACTCAGCACTCAGGAAGTGTTTGTCATGGAAGTAAAATGTGTGCTTTTATTCCATCCTTCTGTTTTCCTACTTGTACAAAAGTCCCAGTCTGTGATACATATCTACCTTTTACAAGGTCAGGGTTTCTGCAAAGCATCAGCGAATCAGGACATTTCTGTAGTCTAGTAAAAAAAAAAATTTCTACAACATTTAAAGATTTTGATTTTGTTGTCAGTTATTAATTAAAATCTCAGATTAAATCAAGATGGGAAAAAAAAAACTTAGAGATAAAGTTATCATAAAGTTAGCACAAAATGTATTTAGCATTTAGGCAACTTTCCATTTACTTACTTTTCTTCACAAATAATATACCTGCCTGAACAAGGAACAATCTCATTCATTACGCCCCACTAAGGGTTGGTATAGCGGTGGACCTTCATGCTTAGTTTTTTCTAAAATCTGTATGTTTTTACGACTTCACCATCAACTTATCAAAAAACATGAAATAGTTTTGTTTTCTCGTGTTTGGGTTGCCTTATTATAACAAATAGTGCACCCAAAATTTAAAGTTTTATCAGTCGATTGTGAGGGTGATTTTTAATATGATTTATATTATTGAACTATAATTTTCAATAATATGTAAACTATTCTTTTAACAAATACAATTATCTTTCCCCAGTTCTCCTAAAGTTACGGTACTATAATCAACATCTCTTTTTTCCCTACAGATACCCCTCTGGACTGTGAGGTGTCTGTCTGGTCACCTTGGGGTCTTTGTAAGGGTCAGTGTGGTGAGAAAGGGGTAAAACACAGAACCCGCTATATTCACATGCATCCTGCAAACAATGGGGCTGCCTGTCCACTTCTAGAGGAAAAGAAGCTCTGTATCCCTGACAACTGTGTGTGAATATAAAAATACTTTTTCCAATATTTGCCCTAATAGGATTTTATGAACTAAATTTGCTGTAACTTTCACACACTGTCCTCATGCACTGTTCATGGAGTCTGATGCTCTCTGGTGAAAAAAAAAACTCACCAGTTACATTATCAAGCTCAATAGTTGAGATAAAAATCATACTCTCTTGTCAAAATATGTTGCATCAGTGGATGATATCTGTATATTAATTGCAAAACTGTATATACATTTGTAAATAAAATACGATAACATGTTTCCTCTGAATTTGTCATGTTTATGTGGAAAAAAAATAAGTATTTTTCTAAGCAAGATAATAACTGCACTATAAATTGTCCAAGTATTTGGACATGTAGTTCATATGTAAAATGTCTTAGGTGGACTTGGGTGTCCAAATACTTTTAAATGTTTGAAATACTGTGTTCAAACAATTACTATCTATTAAACTTTTAATCTTAATGAAGCAAGACAGGTAATAGATTGACTATTTATATCAACATATTCAGGTTTCTCACTCGTCTTATCATTCCTTTCCATTTACCTTGTTTAAACATGAGTCTACAAACAACAGCTGCAGATTTCACACACTTGACCTGCTGCGCACGTAAAGCTTTTCTAGTTTCCTTGGCTAGCAGTTAATGTACCCTCTAGCTTTCTTACCTCAAAAATGAATTGTTTTACTCCAGTGAATGTTAGGGTGACAGGCCTGCTGCTAGCCAGTTTTGTCATTTTGGCTTCAGCAATGTATTTTGATTTAGGGGAACAGGAGGAAAAGTGTATCATTGAGGAGATTCCAGGTGACACACTTGTGACAGGTCAGTGAAGATATACAGTAAGGGGCAATTTAATATTCTCTTTAAAAAATATAATTATACTTTTAATAAATGTAGAACATTTATTGGTGACTTCATGTTTATAGTCTTTAAAAAAAAACATTTATTATGTGTGTGTGTGTGTGCGCACGTTTTTGTGACATATCAGGACGCAAATTTGTAAAATGACATGGGTATGACCTAGGTATTACAAGGAGAGCATGACTTATGAGGACATTATCCCATGTCCCCATTTTTAAAAAGGCTTATAAATCACATACAGAATGAGTTTTTTTCGAGAAAGTAAAAATGTGCACAGTTTCCTGTGATGGGTAGGTTTAGGTGTAGGGTTGGTGTAGGGTGATAGAAAAAACGGTTTGTACAATATAAAAACCATTACGCCTATGGAATGTCCCCACAATTTACAAAAACAAACGTGTGTGTGTGTTACTCTGGACACATATTTAGCCTGTATAGATAGCCTGTTACAAAGACAAACGATTGTTTATGTTGCAAACATCAAGATAAATTCTGGATGCAAATATCTGCATGTAACTGACTGGAATGTATTTACTCTTAAATAAGTAGTGTTACATCTGGTCTGTTCTTATCTAGACAACAACAGCTCACAGGAACTGCGTGAAATGAGTCATCAGTAATTCCACTCTTACTTCCTGCTCGAACCTTCGTAGGTTTATTGGCTGCCCGTGAACAACATCTACTTTGACCCGCTCTCAAACTGTAGTTGTAGCTGAGGCCTGGAAGAGTTTGGTTTGTGTTGTTGACATGTCAAGAAGACGCTTTTTTCTGTGCTGCGAAAGCAAATCCATTTTGATGCTACTCTCAAAGGATGAGGACTCATGCTGGAATTGGCAAAGTAAAACCAACACCATTGTTGCAGTTCGTTTCATTTTGTATCAAGTGCTGCAGAACAAAGTAGTACCAAGTACAGAAGACCAAAAGTAGATCAATCACAACAGACTGGGCAATCTGACCAATTATAGCATAGTAGGCTCTCAGAAAGGAGAGGTTTAGAGAGACCTCATTCTTGATCTAATCATTTCAGACGTGAGAAAAGAATTGATGCAATGTATTTATGAGAAAATTAAAGTGTTTTTTGTTTTGTTTTTTACCTTGGATTCATGTAAACCTATTGTAGGAGACCTTAAAAACAAAATTAAGAACCTTTAAAATAGCTTAAAAAGGGCATTTTAATATTCTTCAATATTATAGTGTGATGTTTTTACATATTTACAGTATTGCCCATACTGCTATTGATGTTAGGTTAATAAACAGCACATATACAATATGTGGAATTATATTAACTCCTTATTCCAGCAAGATATGAATAATCAATAGGGAAATTTTCTTTGTGGGTCATTGAGCACCCCCTGTAGTAAGTAGGCTATGTAGAAAGTAGCTTCATTAGTCCTAGTGGACTGTAAAAATGTTGTAATGAGGAATACAGTATCACTGACTAATGGTTTTTTCCTTTAGGTGTCTTTCTGCTAGAGTATTGGGATGGAAATAAGAAGGGCAATACTCCACACCTTGGTTTGACAGTGACTGTGAGAGATCCGAATCATGCGGTATAAAGCATTCAGTTACCCTTTATTTTAAAGTGACATAGTTACATTGTACTTACTCAAATAAGTACTGAGTAATATTACCTAACTACATGTACTTAAGTTACTATAGAGTTACGGTAAGGGTTTGGTTTTGGGTCACTTGTAATTATGCATAATTTACTGTTATTACTATAGTAAGTACATGTAGTAACGTGTAACGACATCACCTTAAAAATAGTGTTACCAAGCATTCAACTCTTCGTGTACTCATGACATAACTGAAAATTATACAAACTGTTAACTATTACAACCTGGAACAATTCTTCTGATGCGCTCTGTCATATGCAGGTGGTCTTGTTAAAACGCTTTGGGAGATATGGAAAATTCACCTTTACATCCCATGCTTCGGGTCAACATTTTGTGTGCATGCAATCCAACTCCACCAGGTTCTCCGTGTTCGCTGGTGATCGTCTGGTGAGTTGTGAGATGCTATGGCCTTGTTTAATTTGACCTGCTTAAAATGTATGCTAGGGGCTTTTACTTTTCTCTTTATGCACAGAAAGTCCATTTAGATGTCCAGATGGGTGAGCATACCACCATTGATCCTAATTCTGCCAAGGCAAAGGACACTATGAAAGCAATGGAGTACAACCTGCAACATCTCATTGACCAGATACGTTACATTAGCAGGCAGCAAAATTTCCAAAGGGTAAGCAAACACAGGCAGTAGGATGGCCTGACAACTAAATGTCACCATATTAATTGCTTGCCAGAATCAGAATAAGAACCAGACCGAGTGTCATCTGTCCATGTTATCCAAGGTTTACTTACTCTCAGTGATTATATTCATTTTTTATGTTTATTTTACTACAACCAGGAACGTGAGGAGAAGTTTCGCAAAATAAGCGAGGAAACAAATGGAAACGTTTTGTGGTGGGCCATTATTCAGACATCAATACTCCTCTCTGTTGGAATCTGGCAAATGAAAAACCTCAAAGACTTTCTCATCGAAAAGAAGTTGGTATAGCTTTATGAAATGACTACCCTTAGAAAAATTAACCATGGTTTTATTATAGAAAAAGTGTAGTAACCATGTTGTTGTTGTTTTTTTTGGGGGGGGGTGAATTGATTACCATTTGTATAACCACAGTTTTACTACAAATACCATGGTTAAACAATGGTTAGTGTAGCAAAACCATGGTTAATTTGTGGCCTATAGCCTTTTAACGTTTTATGTGTGTGTGTGTGTGTGTAGTAAAACCAAGGTTAATTTTCATAATGGATAACTGTGTTTAGATAATTCTATATTGTTTAAAGCATTTTGATAAATGTAGAAGTCTAAATTAGCCCACCTCATTTGAGAGTAGGCCTAAACAAGTCATTTACTCTGCAAAGACAATTTTTCATGACTGTACTGAATTTTAATAAATTCATACTTATTAAATAAATTTTTTCTCTTTGTGTTTTATTTCACTATCAACTAAGTATATTTATTTAAAAAATGCATCAACAAACTTTTAATATGGTAACTTTTGCCGGAAACTACGGTCACCATGGTCATTTTTGTGAGGAGTGCGCGATTTCAGTACGGTGACGTGAGTGTTTCAAAAGGCGTCGCAAAATCAGCTAATTTGTTAGATAAACTAGCAAACCTTCATTTTAGCGTACACAGTACTGATAATAATCTGGATAACGTGTAAAGGAAGATACGGGTATGTGTTTTTATTTTTGTTTTTTACTTTTGAGATTTAGTGTCCACAGCACCGTTGAACTTTCGTGATGTCCTCAAGGGTAATTGTATACATTATTTAGCTCAAATGCTTTACATCTGCCTGCTAATAATTAGGTTAATTTAACCATTATTTATTTATTTGTTGTACATTTAATAAGTTCGTCTTGTTAATATTTTTCAGTCAATAATTAGTTTCTGACAAATAGAAAACACTTTGTATATTAAACACAGTTTGAACTGGATTAATAAAACATTTGCGATGATACTCGATTTGTTTGCTAAGAAATACAATGTGTGATCTTAACACAGGCTGTATCTCAAAACCCAGCGAGCAGCACTTCGGTAAAGTTGGTTTTATATTCGCACTTTCGGACATCCATATTCAATAGCCTTGTTAATCACGCTACATTGGACATTCAGTGGACATTCACAAGTAAATATGCCATTAAAACAATACTTGCCTATTTTGATCGACTGTGAAAAATGTTGTAAGTTGACAATCGTTGGTTGTCAATATCATGTCGCTGCTTAAAATTCGCAAACATTAATTTATTGCACATTTATTGGAAAGTCTTAATTTATCAGAAGTCTGAATGTGTGAATATAAAACCAACTTTACCGAAGTGCGAGCAGCCTACCTAGAGTGTATGGAAGCCCATATCCGCCACATAAGAATATAATCATGTTTTGGTAAATCATAATTAATGCATACTGTCATAATTATTACATACTGAATCGAAATTGTGACATACCAAGTTGTAATTATGACATAAAAACGTCGACATACTAAGGCAACATTGTCTTAAAATGTCATTATTTACATAGAAAGTCAAAATTATGACATATATAAGTATAAATTATATTGACAAAATCCTAATTTCGTTTTTTAATCTCATAATTATGATATACTGTTGCCTGTATAAGCACACTTTTGGAGGTTTTAGCACACAGCCATAATGATGTTGTACTCAAACAGGATAATGTCTCACTGGATCTGCTGTAACTCGTGCTTCATGTCACCTGGTCCTGAGCGTCAGCTGGCTGTCACAAACTGCTGCCACATCATCTGTAATGTTTGCTTTCAGAGAGGTAGCACAATCAGCTAACGTTATATGTTCAGATTTAAAGATGGTATAACGGTGCTGCTTTTACATTTAACTGTAGTTGCGTTTATAGTGTTTATAACACAGTATGTGAATTATAATTATTCCTAGTATAATAATCTGTCTATTTTGTATTGCACTGCAGTAATAAAGTAGCAATATAACAGTATGAATGTATTGTCAGTGAGATCATAAATTAAATGTGTGAACATGCTGCCCTCTGCTGGAAATAATACAGTACAGAGAGAGGTCTGTGTTTGTTTTCCCTTAAGGAAATCAAGGTGTGTGTCTCATTTGCAAAGCAAAGTGTCAAATCTCTCCACTGTCTGATAAGGTAAGATACAAGAAATTATGTCATAGAGATTACTGTTAATGAACTGTCACTAATCTGCATATTGTTTTCATAGAGCAGCTCAGAGGTTCAAGAACTTTTCACAGATATCAGTGCAGTTGCTGTCAAGTACTTCTCAGAGATAAGCAAGGTGATCATGTAGATAAAACGAGTATGATTGCAGATATGTTAATCAATCATGCAGCAGTAGCACTTATGAAGACATGTTTATTATGGTTTGTAGGTCTTACAATTCCAGGCCAGACACCAGAAACGATTACTGGCCCACTATCAGCAGAAGGTGAGAGCATCCTGTCCTTAACATGACTTATTTTTACTGAATCAAATTAATGTCACACAACACTCTAAGCACAGATTGAGAGAATGAAGGAGAATGGACTGAAAATGCAACAAGAGATGCAGAAGATGTCCAAGTAAGGATGAGTACTGCATTTATAAAGCCATTTCTTTTTCATTTTTGCCTTATTTATTGGTTTTATGTTTTGTGCAGGAAAATTTCAGAACAAAATGCCTACATATCAAAGTTAGAGATGACTGTTCAAAATCAAAGGTATCTCTACATGAATCTCTAAATAGATAGTTGAATACAGGGCCTATAAATAGTATTCACTATTTGGAAACTGTTATGTTTTACAACATAAAACCACAAAGCATTTACTTTTGCTTTTGTGGCACAGATCAACAAGAAAATATTCTTCAAGAAACAAGAAAACATATTTCTATGAATTGGTCAAAAGATATCACACACATTAAATACAAAACATTTAGTAGATGCACCTTAGGCAGTCCAGTTCTTGTCTTGAGTGTATGTGGATATTGCTTTGCACATCTGTCCAGTGCAATTTTCTCTATTCCTTTTGGCAGAACTGCTCAATCTCAGTCAGTTAGCATGGAGATCATGAGTGGACAGACTATGTCAAGTCAAATTCTTAACTTAAATTCTGAACTGTGATTTGGCTACTCCAGTTGTCTTTATGCCATTCTTCTGTAGCTGTGGGGTCATTTTCTTAAGCCAGTAACAAACTACACGACTGTCAGGCCGATTATGAATGTCATTTAGTCGTGATGACTGATCATGCCAACGGATCGGGTCTGTTCCAGTTGGGCTCAGTCAGTGTTTACAGTTGGTGTTTAAAGTTGTGTAGTGTACAGTGTCTAAGATTCTAGTCTTAGAATTTAAGAACCAGCTGCTGCCAGTTGTCCTCGCAATGATTTTTTTTTTAAACAAAAATATTTCTGACTGATGCCGGCGACTATGCTGTGGAGATGCGTTCCCTGTCAAACATCAAATGTCATATATTTTTTCTTGATTACACATCTTGTTTTTATGTTTCTTTTATATTATTTCACAAGTTAACATCGCAAGTTAAATGTTTTTAGGCTATTAATTTTGCTCTGCTGATTAAAAAAGTAAAATAACAGAAACAGAAAATTAAAATGGTTGCTTATAATGGCACTAGTTTCTGAATATTTAAATAGTCTAACAAATAAAAAAAATCACAAACATGACATTTGTAAATAAAATAAGTTATTCACTTCAATTATGTTTAATATAGTTGAAGAAATATGAGGAAATACAATGCCTTGAACATCTCTGCAGCCCTTCTGTCAAATGAAGCTAGCTATCACATTTCTAGTGGCAGTACCGTATTGCATATTGGGAGCATTGTACATTTACTGATAAAAGTAAAATTTAAATAAACAAATAATATTTTAAATGACTTCTGTTTCGGGATCAATAAAACAGTAATATTTTATTTTGGTAACTGATAACTTTGGAACCAAAACAAAAAAAAAGCATAGTGTTTTTGCTCACAATAAACCAATTATTTTTAGATTTTTGATTTGAGAATAACAAATAGCCTACATCATTGCTTAATTATAGGTTTAAAAAAAAACAGCTGGAGAAATGTTTAAATTAACTAAATTAATCTGGAAAGACATAATGAAATCTGTCTACTCAGGTTATAATGGCAAAAAGAAAAAGAGAGAGAAACAGGACTTTATGAAAAAATATTTTATTCAAGACACATTGCTGTGTCATCAACATGCATTTATCATTTTTACTGTCACCGTAAGAATGTCTACCTTTTATCTTGAACCTAAAATTTGGGTTCAATTCGGTTTTCTTCAACAGTTCTCCTCACAAAACTAATTTCAAACAAATTTGATAAGAACACAGTGGAAATTGTTAGCAACTCCAAACCTAAGTCGTTATGTTTAACATTTCTTAAATAAAATCATCATTGCTGTTGACAGTGTGATGGGGGCATCGGTAGACAATATAATCAGATGTTGCGNGTCCATATTTAACCCAGCAGTTTTTAGAGTGTAAGCAATAAATGTTTTTTTTTATTATTATTTTTTTTACATATCCAAACCTCTCCATCCAGTACCCTTCATCCTCAGCCAAGGTTTTTCCTCCTTTTTTATTCTGCGCAAATTGCACTGCAAATAAGTAGTGCCAGCTGTCTGTTGACACCCATGTTTGTTTTGGTACAAGATCTCACACAGTTGAGTTTGGCAAACATACACTACAGTTTTTTTAGGGCCCGAGCACTGATGGTGTGAGGACCCTATTGGAATTGCTCGTTATTCTTCTATTCTTCTAATTAGGGCACAAGCCCTAAAAAGGGTGAAGGCCCTATTGTTCCCCTAAGGATTATTATCATTAGGGCCCAAGCCCTGAAAGGGCGAAGGCCTTATTGTTCTCCTAAGGATTGTTAGGGCCCAAGACTTGAAAGGGTGAAGGCCCTATTGTTTTCCTTAGGATTACTAGGGCTTGAGCACAGATGGTGTCAGTTGCTCCTATTGTAGTTGCTACAAACTTTGCACAGAAGTGGTTAAAATTTACAGTGGTGTGAAAAAGTGCTTGCCCCCTTCCTGATTTTTTATTTTTTTGCATGTTTGTCACACTTTAATGTTTCAGATCATCAAACAAATTTAAATATGAATCAAAGATAACACAAGTAAACACAACATGCAGTTTTTAAATGAAGGTTTTTATTATGAAGGGAAAACAAAATCCAAACCCACATGGCCCTGTGTGAAAAAGTGCTTGCCCCCCGCTGTTAAAACATAACTTAACTGTGGTTTATCACACCTGAGTTCAGTTTCTCTAGCCACACCCAGGCCTGATTACTGCCACACCTGTTCGCAATCAAGAAATCACTTAAATAGGACCTGCCTGACAAAGTGAAGTAGACCAAAAGATCCTCAGAAGCTACACGTCATGTTGAGATCCAAAGAAATTCAGGAACAAATGAGAAAGATCTCAATTACTTTCTATCAGTCTGGAAAAGGTAATAAAGCCATTTCTAAAGCTTTGGGACTCCAGCGAACCACAGTGAGAGCCATTATCCACAAATGGCGAAAACATGGAACAGTGGTGAACCTTCCCAGGAGTGGCCGGCCGACCAAAATTACCCCTAGAGCGCAGCGACGACTCATCCAAGAGGTCACAAAAGACCCCACAACAACATCAGAACTGCAGGCCTCATTTGCCTCAGTTAAGGTCAGTGTTCATGACTCCACCATAAGAAAGAGACTGGGCAAAAATGGCCTGCATGGCAGAGTTTCAAGACGAAAACCACTGCTGAGCAAAAAGAACATAAAGGCTTGTCTCAGTTTTGCCAGAAAACATCTTGATGATGAAGACTTTTGGGAAAATACTCTGTGGACTGACGAGACAAAAGTTACACTTTTTGGAAGGTGTGTGTCCCATTATTTCTGGTGTAAAAGTAACACAGCATTTCAGAAAAAGAACATCATACCAACAGTAAAATATGGTGGTGGTAGTGTGATGGTCTGGGGCTGTTTTGCTGCTTCAGGACCTGGAAGACTTGCTGTGATAAATGGAACCATGAATTCTGCTGTCTACCAAACAATCCTGAAGGACAATGTCCGGCCATCTGTTCGTGACCTCAAGCTGAAGTGAACTAGGGTTCTGCAGCAGGACAATGATCCAAAACACATCAGCAAGTCGACCTCTGAATGGCTGAAGAAAAACCAAATGAAGACTTTGGAGTGGCCTAGTCAAAGTCCTGACCTCAATCCTATTGAGATGCTGTGGCATGACCTTAAAAAGGCGGTTCATGCTCGAAAATCCTCCAATGTGGCTGAATTACAACAATTCTGCAAAGACAAGTGGGCCAAAATTCCTCCACAGCGCTGTAACAGACTCATTGCAAGTTATTGCAAACGCTTGATTGCAGTTGTTGCTGCTAAGGGTGGCCCAACCAGTTATTAGGTTTAGGGGGCAAGCACTTTTTCACACAGGGCCATGTGGGTTTGGATTTTGTTTTCCCTTCATAATAAATACCTTAATTTAAAAACTGCATGTTGTGTTTACTTGTGTTATCTTTGATTAATATTTAAATTTGTTTGGTGATCTCAAACATTAAAGTGTGACAAACATGCAAAAAAATAAAAAATCAGGAAGGGGGCAAGCACTTTTTCACACCACTGTATGTCTGATTTGGGTTTCGGAATTAGGTGTGGCAAAATGGCTCGATAGTGCCACCTACAAAATTTCAATTAAGCGCCTTTCGCGCTACATTTCACGTACAGGTATGAAATTCAGTAGACACGTGTAATAGCCCAATACCTACAAAAAAGTCTCTGGGTCCAAAATCTGAAAAACCAACAGGAAGTGAGATATTTTGAATTTTCTCTGCAAAAATCCTCCTATAGCTTTAATCAGATCAACATCATATTTGGTCAGTCTAATCTAAAGGCCTTCGCTACGTAAATTGCGACGATCTTGACTTCTCACGGAAGGGCGTGTCCGTGGCAGCCTGACAAAGTTCGATGTTTCACCATGAAAAAGAAAGTTGTTGTAACTCGGCATACAATGTCAGATCTGCCCCAAACTTCACATGTTTTATTAGAGTCCTGGCCTGAAGACATCTACATGGCAATATTCAGTTACAGTCATAGCGCCACCTGCGGGCAACAGGAAATTACGTTTTACACTGTGATTAACTTCTCATAGAAATTTTACCAGAACCACATCATACATGGTCAGTCTAATCTAAAGGCCTTAGCGAAGTTAAATTGCAAAGATCTTGAGTTTTCGTTGAAGGGCGTGTCTGTGGCAGCCAAACAAAGTCTGATGTTTCGCCATGAAAGAGGAAGCTGTTGTAACTAAGGCATACAATGTCCGATCTGCCCCAAACCTCACATGTGTGAGAGTCCTGGCCTAAAGACATCTACATGGCAATATTCAGTTAGTCATAGTGCCACCTGTTGGCAACAGGAAATGGCATGCTTTGCACTGTAATATACAGTGGCATGAAAAAGTATCTGAACCCCTTGCAGAATCTGTGAAAATGAGAATTATTTTAATAAAATAAGAGGGATAATAAAAAATGCATGTTATTTTTTGTTTAGTACTGTCCTGAGTAAGATATTTTACATAAAAGATGTTTGCATTTAGTTCACAAGACAAAACAATAGCTGAATTTATTAAAATAACCCCATTCATAAGTATGTGAACCATTGATTCTCAATACTGTGTGTGGTTACCTGATGATCCACGACTGTTTTTTTGTTTTGTGATGGTTGTTCATGAGTCTCTTGTTTGTCCTGAGCAGTTAAACTGAGCTCTGTTCTTCAGAAAAATCCTCCAGCTCCTGCAGATTCATCAGTTTTCAAGCATTTTTGCATATTTGAACCCTTTCCAGCAGTGACTGTAGGATTTTGAGATCTGTGTTTTCATACTGAGGACAACTGAGGGACTCAAACTCAACTATTAAAAAAGGTTCAAATATTCACTGATGCTCCAGAAGGAAACACAATGCATTAAGAGTCGGGGTGTGAAAACTTTTGAACAGGATGAAGATGTCACAATTTTTCTTATTTTGTTTAAATATCATTGTTTTTCATTTAGTACTGCCCTTCGGAACCAACAGAAGATAATTGCATGTTTCCCGGCAGAAAAATTAAGTACAATTTACCTAGATATTTGAATTCAAAAGTTTTCACCCCTCGGCTCTTAATGCATCGTGTTTCCTTCTGGAGCATCAGTGAATGTTTGAACCTTTTTTAATAGTTGAGTTTGAGTCCCTCAGTTGTCCTCAGTGTTAAAAGATGAATCTCAAAATCATACAGCCACTGCTGGAAAGGGTTCAAATATGCAAAAATGCTTGAAAACTGATGAATCTGCAGGACCTGGAGGAATTTTCTGAAGAACAGAGCTCAGTTTAACTGCTCAGAACAAACAAGAGACTCATGAACAACCATCACAAAACAAAAAAACAGTCGTGGATCATCAGGTAACCACACACAGTATTGAGAATCAATGGTTCACATACTTATGAATGTCTTGTGAACTAAATGCAAACATCTTTTATGTAAAATATCTTACTCAGGACAGTACTAAACAAAAAATAAGAGGGATAATAAAAAATGCATGTTATTTTATTAAAATAATTCTCATTTTCACAGATTCTGCAATTGGTTCAGATACTTTTTCATGCCACTGTATTCCCTGAAACACATTTAAATTTGCAATGAAAAATCCAAACATGCTAGAAACACTTTAAATCTTTTAAAGTTTAAAAAATTTAAAGCATACAATGTCCAATCTGCCTCAAACTTCACGTTTGATAAGTGCCCTGGCCTGAAGACATCTACATGCCAAAATTAAGTTATAGTCATATCGCCACCAGCTGATAGCAGGAAGTGTGGCAAATACAAATGACTGACATTATCCACCTATATTTATGTACTTAAATGCATATTGCCCACCGTGCTCTTTTTTCCTAAAGCCACCGGGTGGCGGTGGCACAGGTGCGAAGGCCCTTTCATCGCTGCCTGCAGCTTTAATTCTTCTTCTCCGAAATGAATCGCATTTTTGGGGGCCTAAACATGCTCGAAAACTCATGAAACTTTGCACACGTGTCAGAAGTGGTGAAAATTTACGTCTGATATAGGTTTCAGAATTAGGTGAATTTTCAGAATTAAAATGGATCGATAGCGCCACCTACAAAATTTAAATGAAGTGCCCCTCGCGCTACGTTTCACGTACAGGTATGAAATTTGGTACACACATGTAACAGCCCAATACCTACAAAAAAGTCTTCTGGTACAAAATCTGAAAACCAATAGGAAGTCAGATATTTAGATTTTTTTTAGGTTTTCCAGAGGTTGTACTTTAACGAGGTCCTCTTAGGGCTTTAATCAGATCAACATCATATTTGGTTAGTCCGGAGGTCGGCAACCCGCGGCTCTATAGCCGCATCTGGCTCTTTAGCACCCCCCTAGTGGCTCCCTGGAGCTTTTTCAAACATTTATGAAAATGGAAAAAGATGGGGGGGGGGGGAATATATTTTTTGTTTTCATATGGTTTCTGTAGGAGGACAAACATGACACAAACATTCTTAACGTTTTCCAATGCTGTAAAAATGTGTATAATAAATATAAAATTTCAACATTTCCGTCAAGGAAGATTTGCGTCATAGCCTGCGACACGTTTCAGCGTGGCGCAATAGAGGGTATGCACGTGACGTCATCGTCGACCGTTATGGCTGAGGTCACGTCCACTGAGTGGCACAAAACGGGAAAGAGCTTTGTGATTGACTGTACAAATAGTTTTGACACAAACCCTGAGGTATATATTTAAAGGCTGCCAAAAGCTACAGAAAAAAAGAAGCCAATGGATCACTGCAATTCACAGAAACAGCTGGACTCCAGCAGAGAAACATGGATTTGCAGTTATCATTTTGTCAAATTGTTGGATTTTGAGGTAAAATCATACTGTATTGTTATATATTGTGTTGACAACTGATCAATTAAATATTTACAATCTTATATTCTGCATAATTGGGTGTTTTTAAATAAACAACACTGACAAAAACTATACTATAAAACTACATATGTTTTAGGGCTGGACAATATGACGATATAACACTGATATAAGTGATTACGCGGATTTAAACCTACCTATATTGTAGTTATATAAAATATTCACAGGCAGATTTGCTTTATGTATTTCCCCGCCGTCGAAATCAGGCACATATAAATGTCAAGAAACACGACTCCTGGCTGCATGTCAATATACATGGATTAGGTTTATTTGACAAGTTGTAAGGGTATGCATCGACGTCACTTTCCCGCCGAAAACGCACTCCCTCAGCTGGACTGAGTGGCAAAAGAACCTGCTGCGTGACTGCATTTAGTAGAGGAAACTGCGAAAACGCGAGTAAAACAAACGAATTACACTAAAGGTTGGAATTGAAAGTGTTCCTTACAACTTGTCAAATAAACCTAATCCATAGATATTGACATGCAGCCAGGAGTTGTGTTTCCTGACATTTATGTGCCTGATTTGACGCCGGGGAAATACATAAATCAAATCTGCCTGTGAACGCTTTATATAACTACAATATAGGTAGGTTTAAATCCGCGTAATTACTTATATCAGTGTTATATATATCGTCATATTGTCCAGCCCTAAAACATACATAGTTTTATAGTATAGTTTCTGTCAGTGTTTATTTTAAAACACACAATTATGCAGAATATAAGATGGAAAATATTTAATTGATGATTTGTCAACATAATATATAATAATACAATATATATGGAATGATTTTACCTCAAAATCCAACTATTTGACACAAAATGACAACTGCCAATCCATGTTTCTCTGCTTCAGTCCAGCTGTTTCTGTGAATTGCACCGATCCATTTGCTTCTTTTTTCTGTAGCTTTCGGCTACAGTCTTTAAATATATACCTCGGGAATACCTCATTATGTATTTGTAGCCTACTTAGTCATTTTGATAGTAGGCTAATATAGCTAATATACACTTACAGCCTTTGTTGCCTTCATATAAGGCTTATATTAAGGCTTTTAATTTTTTGCGGCTCCAGACAGATTTGTTTTTTTGTTTTTTTTGGTCCAATATGGCTCTTTGAAAATTTTGGGTTGCCGACCCCTGGGTTAGTCTAATCTAAAGGCCTTTGCGACGTTAAATTGCGAAGATCTAATGGCGGCTTGACAAATTTCGATGTTTCACCATGAAATGGGAAGTTGTTGTAACTTGGGCATACAGTGTCCGATCTGCCCCAAACTTCACATGTGTGATAAGAGTCCTGGCCTGAAGACATCTACATGCCAATATTCAATTAGGCATAGCGCCACCTGCTGGCAACAGGAAACGGCATGCTTTACACTGTAATTCACTCCCAGAAACACATTTAACTATGCCATGAAGTACCAAACATGTTAGAAACACATTAAATCATGCAACACTTAGCTAAGTGCTAATGTATGCAATTTATGCCACGAAACAGGAAGTTGTTGTTACTCAGGCATACATTGTCCAATCTGCCCCAAACTTCACATGTTTGCTAATAGTCCTGACCTGAAGACGTCAACATGGCAATATTCAGTTATAGTCAAAGTGTCATCTGCTGGCAGCAGGAAGTGTGGTGCATCAAATTGACTTCGCCATATTTCTCCTCTATGTATCCGCTTAAATGAATATCGCCCACTTTTTGCAGTTTTCCTAAGGCCACCGGGTGGCAGTGAGCCCAGGTGCGAGGGCCCTTTCATCGCTGCTTGCAACTTTAATTAGAGGTTCAAGCATGAAGTGCTGAAACCCTATTGTAATTGTAAGGATTTTTATTATTTTTCTTCTCCCCTAAAACAAATCATGCAGACCAAACCGTAAGTGCTAGAGACTTGAAACTTGGCCAAATGATATTCCTCAATTTGGGGAGAACCTCAGAAGTTATGACCCCAATCGGCCAATAGGCCAATATCAAAAGTTGAAAATCGCTAATTACTCCTAGACCATTTGTCCATTATAAATACCTTTTTATAATGCATTATATGGCTTTAAAGGTAGTGTAGACAGTGTTTTTCATAAACACTTTTTGTTATACTGGTTGAAACTCTCTTTACACCCTGATAGCAATAAATAATACAATAGAAGTGGTCTAAATATTACAAAATGCACATATATTCTCTGTGGAAGTCTTAGGACCAAAAAATGTTCGTCCAATCATTGCATTCGGTCTGAATGCAATGATAGGATGTCCTACCTGCCTGTCAACGTATCCATACCTCTGCTCACGAAGGCATCACACATCATCAGTGCGTTCCGTAAGGCCAGCCACATTTTACAGTTCCTCCTGATCCAAAAAAACAACAAGCCTATGCTGCATTCACGGCATGTCGTACTGTAATTACAAGATGGCAACCCGTGACATTCTACCTGGAGCTGTTCACATCCTCAGACTTAGATTTATGCATTTCTATGGCAACACTGTCAACGCTGAAATGAATCTGCAGCAGTGGTACAAGTCAGAGCTCTGTAAGTTGTTTACATTCATTATTATTGTAATGTTCTGTGCTTTGAGACAGGCAATTTTACTGCATCTCTCGTGACACTTTGCAGACTCTGGCTGCGTGTGTTCATGTGTTTTGGAGGAGGTGTGGCTTTGGGGAGCACTGTGAAGGGAGGGTGGGATCTAATGCTTTCAACACTAGCTTGCTATTGCTAGCCTCTCTGAAATTGCCTACCCTACCTTTAAGTGTTACCAAACTTTCTATTCATCAATAAATCCAAATAACATCCTAATATTATTATCCTAATAAAAATATTAATGTTACGCTGAAGACTGGAGTAATGGCTGCTGAAAATTCAGCTTTGCATAACAGGAATAAATTATATTTGAAAATATTTTACAACTGAAAACAATAAAGGAACATAAAAAGTCAGAGGCAGTGAATACAATTTATATGCACTGTAAATATGGCATGTATTCTTCTAATGAAAGACAACATATGATATCGTATGATTGTAGAAATAGAAGAGCTGAAGAAGAACACACCTTAAACATGTAATTTATTAATGCATCACTTGTCATTGATATCATTCCAGTTCAAGACTGGCATTACGGTCCAACCGAGATTTACAGCCAGAAAGTCAAAGACAAGGTGCGTTCTAGCTTGTTTTTAGCTCTCTTTAGATCTGTAAGATGAACAGATAGTCCAAACTGTTACAGTTTAAGATATTTTATCCCTGGTAATTATGAAATAGATTAGGTTGTTTTTGTGAGTTAATATATCATTTCAAAGAGCTGTTTCTCTGTTTATTTCAGCTTCTTCAGTGACAAAAGTTCCCTATTCTTCTCCACTCTCAATGTCACGATCCTTATCCTCTGCAAGCCTGTGAGTATATGATCAGTTCAGATCCCTCAGGAAGGTTTAAACTAAGTTCTTTAGTTTTGCATTTCACAGTTTCATAATTCTTTGTTTTTATATTGATTTATTAACTTTAAACTGTTTCATACTCAACAGTACAAAACAGAACTGGCACGACAGAGACATTTATAGCGTATTTTAATTGCATTCTCACTGTCTGTGTTTGATAGTTTCTTTGAAAAATCATTAACATCCCATATGAATGTCTATGAAATAGTATCTGTCATGTCTGTTTTTTCAAGATAGTCTGTGCTTTAATCATTGAAAGTCTTGCTTGTGATTGTAACATTAGTTTGGTTGTTCTTTCTCAGAGCTGATAGCGTAGAAATCAACAGCAGGGGGCTCTCTCACAAAGTAAACTTACTCTGTTTTTTTCTGTATACTTATCCTTGTGTGGTTTTCTTTATAGTATATAAAACTGTCATTACTTTGCAAGCCTATACCTCTGTTTCTCCATCTAGCCAGACGTATTGAGTAGGATTTGTCTCAGAAGCTCACAGCAGAACTGCTGCATAGGTTTGTCAGCGCTATAGATTGTGGTGTTTTCAGATATTCATCGTTGCCGTTTTTTTTTTTTTTTTGGTTTTTGATCACCTGGACAGGGTTTGCATATGTTAAAGATGCACTGATATGGATATTCGGGGCCAGTAACTGATAATGATCAGCTTGTTGTGGCCAGCGCAATAACCAACTTTTACTATATACATTTTGACCATTTTAACTTTTTTTTTTTTGCTAATTAATTAAAAATCACTTGACACTTTAAATCAAAATAAGATGACACAAAATAGTTGTCATTTGAAAAAGACTTTACACTCAGCATATAGCAATCAGACCTAGTATTATTATTAACAAAACATTTTCATTAGCTGAAATAAAAATAAAAACCTCAGTGAAATATATTTGCATCATTATTAATTATAGCTAAAAGTAAAAAACAGCAAACATAGCCAAAAAGCTGTAGTAAACTCAAAAAGACGGTAAATAAAAATGACTGCATAAGCTCAAAAAACATCAAAGTTCAACAAGGAGAGGAGCTTGCACACATAATAGTAGAAAATGTATTACAAGTGAAAACTACGCTGTAAATAAAATAGAAATAAAAACTGAATTAAAGATTCCAAGAAACCATGATCTCACCATCGTATAACTATTGCGGTTTAGTGTGATTAATTTATTTAATATAATCATAATAGGTTAAAGGTATAGTTCACCCAAAAATTCTGTCATCATTTACTCCCCCTCAAGTTGTCCTAAACCTGTATACATTTCTTTTTTCTGCTGTACACAAAGGAAGATATTTGGAAAACTGTTTGTAACCAAGCAGATCCTCATTGACTACCATAGTAGGAAAAAAAATACTATGGTTGTCAATGGGGGCGAGATCAGCTGGGTTACAAACATTCTTCCAAATATCTTCCTTTGTGTAGAACAGAAAAAGAAATTTATACAGGTTTGGAACAACTTAGTGAGTAATTGATGACAAAATTTTCAGTTTTGGGTGAACTATCCCTTTTAAAACACAATGATTGGATAGTCACGTGTCAGACTGTTAGTTGGAAAGGTCTCAGCTAGTAAAAAGCATATTTCTCTGCAATTACTACAGCAAATATTTCTATGTGAATGTACACTTATGATCAAAACTCAACAGTAGTGATGGGGAGTCGACTCTAAAAGAGTAATTTCCTTGACTCTTAGTAGCCCTAGTGTTGGAGTTGACTCCAGCACAGGAATCGACTCTCTTTGTTGACTCCATTACTCTGTCCAAGCTGTTTTTTTGCACTATTACAAGAGATGTCAACACGCTTATCACCCTCACCTGACCGTTTAGATGAATTAGATTAATTCATTAAAGAATACATTACCTTCTCTCTCATTTTTTTTAACTCTGAAATAATATTAGAGCAAGGCTTTTTCTTGTGACTTTTCCCTCTTTAAAATTAGGTAGCATTGGCAAGAACTAGGAAACGGTGATGCATCATTTCAAGGTAATGTCCTTTCTAAACTGGAATTTGGCCAGTCAAGCTAAAAGTGTGTTGTTAATAAAGGTAGTTTTAGGCTTCTTGTCAGAAAAAGTATAGCCTACATTTAGTGTTTAATAATGAAGCCAATATTGTATTCTTATTGCTGACCCTGTTTTGACTGAAACTGGGTTCAAACTGGGTTCACACTGTACGATTTATAATAGTCTTTTATGACTGTTGCTTGTCAGACTGTACAAACGTGATCCCTGCTGTAAGCCATGTCACACTGTAGGATCTCAGTTGTCATTAATGTCAGACTGTATGGCAGTCAAGACGCGTTAAAAAAAGATGCACGCAAGAAGACTCATTTTACATCATTAATCCAAGACGCGTTTGGTGACTGTGTGCTGCATTTATATGCAGGATAGAAATGGTGGCTAGCAAACAAAAACAATCTCTCTTATTAATATTGATCATGGCTTTTCTTGAAAAAGAAAACTGGAAAAAAATTGTGTGTGCAGCATATGATGGTTTGTTGTCTCACTAATTCCGTCATCAGGTTCTGCGCTTCTATTGGTTTTTGATTTGATGGTTGTCGTAGGAGAAGTCCCACTACAGGACTGTGCCTCAAAACTTCTGACACTGCTAGAATTTCAAACTAGCAATCAAAGACTTCAGATTTTGGCCTAGGATCAAAGAAATCTTTCAGGATTCACAAAATTGTCCAAATCGTGGCCAAAATCCTATTGTGTGAACCCGGCTTAAAAGTAACTAGAGAAAATGGAGCCAATTCCAGAAGTCGATTCCATCAACTCCTACGGCGGGAGTCGGGAATCAGGAATCAGATTTGACTATGAAGAACCCGGAATTGAACACCCCTACTCGACAGAGGGCAACTAACTGAAACTTTTAATTCTTAAAATCTTTAAAAAAAAAAAAAAAAAAATTGTGATGCAACAGCCAAAAATGTTTGTCGGAGGCATGTGTATACAGGTCCTTCTCAAAAAATTAGCATATTGTGATAGTTCATTATTTTCCATAATGTAATGATAAAAATTAAACTTTCATATATTTTAGATTCATTGCACACCAACTGAAATATTTCAGGTCTTTTATTGTTATCAAAAAATTAGCATATTTCATCCGACCAATAAAAGAAAAGTGTTTTTAATACAAAAAAAGTCAACCTTCAAATAATTATGTTCAGTTATGCACTCAATACTTGGTCGGGAATCCTTTTGCAGAAATGACTGCTTCAATGCGGCGTGGCATGGAGGCAATCAGCCTGTGGCACTGCTGAGGTGTTATGGAGGCCCAGGATGCTTCGATAGCGGCCTTAAGCTCATCCAGAGTGTTAGGTCTTGCGTCTCTCAACTTTCTCTTCACAATATCCCACAGATTCTCTATGGGGTTCAGGTCAGGAGAGTTGGCAGTCCAATTGAGCACAGTAATACCATGGTCAGTAAACCATTTATCAGTGGTTTTGGCACTGTGAGCAGGTGCCAGGTCGTGCTGAAAAACGAAATCTTCATCTCCATAAAGCTTTTCAGCAGATGGAAGCATGAAGTGCTCCAAAATCTCCTGATAGCTAGCTGCATTGACCCTGCCCTTGATAAAACACAGTGGACCAACACCAGCAGCTGACATGGCACCCCAGATCATCACTGACTGTTGGAACTTGACACTGGACTTCAGGCATTTTGGCATTTCCTTCTCCCCAGTCTTCCTCCAGACTCTGGCACCTTGATTTCCGAATGACTTTGGACCACTGAGCAACAGTCCAGTGCTGCTTCTCTGTAGCCCAGGTCAGGCGCTTCTGCCGCTGTTTCTGGTTCAAAAGTGGCTTGACCTGGGGAATGCGGCACCTGTAGCCCATTTCCTGCACACACCTGTGCACGGTGGCTCTGGATGTTTCTACTCCAGACTCAGTCCACTGCTTCCGCAGGTCCCCCAAGGTCTGGAATCGGTCCTTCTCCACAATCTTCCTCAGGGTCCGGTCACCTCTTCTCGTTGTGCAGCGTTTTTTGCCACACTTTTTCCTTCCCACAGACTTCCCACTGAGGTGCCTTGATACAGCACTCTGGGAACAGCCTATTCGTTCAGAAATTTCTTTCTGTGTCTTACCCTCTCGCGTGAGGGTGTCAATGATGGCCTTCTGGACAGCAGTCAGGTCGGCAGTCTTACCCATGATTGCGGTTTTGAGTAATGAACCAGGCTGGGAGTTTTTAAAAGCCTCAGGAATCTTTTGCAGGTGTTTAGAGTTAATTAGTTGATTCAGATGATTAGGTTAATAGCTCGTTTAGAGAACCTTTTCATGATATGCTAATTTTTTGAGATAGGAATTTTGGGTTTTCATGAGCTGTATGCCAAAATCATCAGTATTAAAACAATAAAAGACCTGAAATATTTCAGTTGGTGTGCAATGAATCTAAAATATATGAAAGTTAAATTTTTATCATTACATTATGGAAAATAATGAACTTTATCACAATATGCTAATTTTTTGAGAAGGACCTGTATAGTAGGGATGTAACGATATCAAAATCTCACTGTATGACAATACCTCGATATAAAGTCCACGATACGATATTTATTGCAATTATTTTTTTAAAAAGACAAAAAAAAAAAGACAAATGAAGACTTGGGAAAAAGTGCCATAAGTGTTAAACAATAATTGAACATTACAATGATGTACAAATTAACCATGTCATATCCTGTCCTCTTTTCTTTATCCTCTAATCATAACTGTTGCTTAAAGGTATGAGGTATAGTATGAGAGGGATCAAATGATCTAAAACTCCCTTAATAATTGCACCAGCTGGACCTTGACAAATGAAACATCTATTATTTTTTCTAACATTATCAAGAGTTGTATTTGTTAACATTAGTTAAACGGTTAGTTCACCCAAAAAATGAAAATTATGTCATTAATGACTCACCCTCATGTCGTTCCAAACCCGTAAGACCTCCGTTCATCTTCGGAAAACGGTTTAAGATATTTTAGATTTAGTCCGAGAGCTTTCTGTTTTTTTTACGGTGCACCTTACGTCAGCAGCGTCACTGCGGAGTCGTGAACAACAGACCCGGAAGAGAAGACAATGCTGAATAAAGTCGTAGTTTTTGTTATTTTTGGACCAAAATGTATTTTCGATGCTTCGAAAAATTCTAACTAACCCACTGATGTCACATGGACTACTTTGATGATGTTTTTATTACCTTTCTGGACATGGACAGTGCACCGTACATACACTTTCAATGGAGGGACAGAAAGCTCTCGGACTAAATCTAAAATATCTTAAACTGTGTTCCGAAGATGAACGGAGGTCTTACGGGTTTGGAACGACATGAGGGTGAGTCATTAATGACATAATTTCCATTTTTGGGTGAACTAACCCTTTAATGCACCGTGTAAAATGAACAAGTAAAATGCAAAAGTAAAATGAACAAACTATGAACAGCCGTATTTTTATTAAGGTTAACAAAGATTAACAAATACAGTAACAAATGAATTGGTCATGGTTAGTTCATGTTAGTTAATACATTAACTAATGTTAACAAACATTGTAGAGTGTTACCACAAATTCAACACAAATAAGATGCTTGAACACACATGTAAGATCCAGACAGGTGAAACAGAATATTTTTGTAAGTTGATTAATAAAGACTTCTCTTGTTTCTAAAAGAATGATTCAGTGATAAATACATTTTTAACAGTAATTTGTTGCCACCTAGTGGCGTAACAATGCAATCAATACTGTCGTTATTAGAAGCACTTTCAAAGGTGATTTATTCTATTTTGATCGGTAAAGTAGACATAATACACTTTTGTATGCTTCTGTGATGATAATTGGAATATTTTGTAACATAAATAATGATACTGTGTGTTTGACAAGATTGTGAAGCTGTTTATATCTACACATGACAACTGTCTCTCAACAGCAGCACGAACACAGATTTGAATGTTATGACAGCTGGTTTGAAAAAATTGGCGCTTCACCTGATACATAAAGGGAAAATGCATTTAATCATGTTTTATTGCTGGGGTCTCAGATACTCCGAACACAACATAAGGGTAAACAACTCACCCAAAATATTTTTTCAACTACTCACGTCAGTTATGATCACATCATTGTATATTTTATAATATTGATCAATATGTGAATCCGTTCACCAGGCTACACATGGCATGTGTTGTGGTCTCATTGTCACTAATTAATTTAGATGAGATTAGATCAGATTAGATAGAACTGTATTGATCCAAGACAAGAGTAATTCCATATGTCACAGACTTCCGACGCTTTGTTTGGTCACGTGCTTTTTCAAACCGTAGATCTGGGGCATATTCTTCGTACCTCGCTTAATACATCTGAGATGATTTGACAGATGCCAGATCTTCTAATCGTGATAACTGAACTCTGGCTAATTTGGTTCTTCAAACGAATTTGCAGATTGGATTAAAATATCTGGATTAAGTTGTCTAAGATTACTGCGTGTTCTCGTGTTCCATCAAAAGGGCAGATGTATCGATACACGAAACCACGATCAGCAATGCAGTGATTGACTTTAAGCATCACCTCCGCTTAAAAAGATGCAATCTAATCCTGTTTACATGAAATAAGCCTGCTCCCGAGCAGGTTTGAGTTTACGGACCTGTTGCTATGACAGCAAGTCCAGGATGAGCGTCGAAGAACCGAACAATCCAAGATCATGCCAAATCGCCATCAGTCAAATCCAGCTAAGTGAGTTAGCGACGTACGAAGAATATGCCCCTGCTCCGCGATGATTTAGATATGGTGGAGAAAACAAGTCTGACCACCAGATGTCGCTAATGCGCACTGTGTTAAAAGCTTTGAGTAATGAACCATTGATGAAAGCCTCAAACGCTTCAGAAAGCCTCGGTTTCCCATCACTACTTTTCAGTACATTCATTGCTATAATGTTCATGAGGTGAGACATCTCTATTAAAGGATACGCTCCTCGCACTTTGGCCACCCATCACACCAGAATCGTTTTCGGAACCGGGCTGAAAAAGTACACTTTTTGCCCAGAAGACGTATCGTTTCATACAGTCATGTGACCACGATAATATCGAGACAATTTTGCTATCGTGATACCACGAAATTGATAATATCGTTACATCCCTAGTTTATAGACATTAAAAAACAAAGCAGACAGAATTTGAGAACACACTGTGTGAACGTTATCATATACAGATGCTTTAAAGATTAGTATAGCAGTTTTTAATTTCTCAAGTATTTAACAACTTAAAGTTGTATTAAGTATATTTAATACTGTAAAGCTGCTTACTTTAAAGCATATATATCTATTGTATAAAGTGCTATATAAATAAACGTGCCTTAACTGGAGTGCTGAATTGCACGTTTTGGCTGTTCATTTACATGACAGTGGTGTTTTGGGGGCCTGAAAATGCAAACTTATGAAAATGGGTTTCAAAGTGCAAGTATTTTAATAATGATACCATTATTTTCTAACTACAAAAATGCAAATTTGTGAAAACAGTGACGTAATGCGCGTGCATATTGCGTGTTACAGGCTTGTAGTCTTTCTTTTAAAAAGTGACTGTCAGTTATTGGCCTGGCATGCAATACATTATTTTAATCGTGTGAACTGTGAACCATGTGCCGTGTGCCGTGTGAACGGTGATTGTTTTGACAATGTTGTTGTCTGTACGCGAAAAATGCATATTTTTTTTTTTTTTTTTTTTTTTTTT